>QVRM01003840.1:0-58186 GCA_003439945.1 Dermanyssus gallinae | reverse complement strand
CCCCCCACCTGGCCGGAAATGGGACGACCGCCAACTCATGGCGGCACTGGCGGTGGCAGCGGTGAACTGCCGGGGATGGAGCGGGATTGGCGCCAATCGGCGGCCTGGAGCGCAGAACCTGCGTGGCGACCGCAATCGTTTAGGCTCGGATCGAATTCAGCGGTTGAGGGCCAGGACCCTCAAGTTCAGCGTCGCAGAACTCCAGGCAGTCGACGGCGGCGTCAGAAATTGCAGGCACTCGACGTCAGCTCCGTTTGTCAGCAACACGCTCCGTTCTACTGGACTCAATATTGATGAAACGTAGGGAAGCAGGGATTTGAACTAATAAGCGTGGTATCTGCCTTCAAGGCGATTCTGCTCGACTGGCGTGCACGAACTGGCGACCGAAAGAGTCAGTAGCGGCTGTTTGCTAATGATCTGCAGTAGTTATATTTTTTCAATTCAGCCTCTATGAGGATTTTCGACTGTGTTTGACAGTGAACAGAACAATGGAAATATGAGGGAACCACAGGTTCACTTGCTCAATGGCTTGCTAAATATATGTATACGCGAGCAGTTTCATTTAAGTGTCATTCATGTATCACGTTCATAAAGAAAAACTATATAACTGCATTGTACATTAAAATAGCAACCATGTGCAAACAGCCGCAATTTATGCTTTGTATCGATCATGTTAGAAATGTTTGTAAATGATTGCAATAAATAAATGCAACGTGCTGAAAACAAGTTTTTTAGACAAATGTGTATGTATGCATATGATCGGATATCAATAGGGACGTAGACTTAAGCATGTTTCGGTACAGTGCTGTTACCAAATTATTACTACTTTTATATATATATATATATATTTATATAGGGTACACCGCGCAGTGCCTCAAATAACGGAAAGATTATGTGTATTAAATGAGAGTGACAAGACAACGTTAGTACCGAGCTAGCCAACATCAGCAGATGCCCGGTGACATGGCCACCGATGTTGGAGCGGAGAGGTTGGAGCAAAGCCCTAGATCCGGACGTTGGTGACTCATTGTCAATGATGAGACTCGTAGGAGGACGATCTGAAATGTATGACCAGTACATAACTGGCTATAGCAGAGACATTCAATCGAGGACGTCACGCTGAGTCTGCCGGGTGATTAACGACTCAGTACCACGGCAACTAGGATATCAAGGACGCGTATTGGACGGGCGAGCGAGCGAGAACCATCCGTTCGCGGTAGTCTAGTTATTTCTACTATACTCCGCTGTGAAATCAGTAGAGAGTTACCGTTAGTCGGGTCGTGTTGGTTTTTCTGATCAAGATCGAGCGTCTCAAATTTCTCAGCCCCTCTGATTGACCGGTTGGTTGGACATGTATCCTAGTTGGTGGTGATTGTTCGACGGTTGTATTATACGATAGTGGCGATACCGTTGACAATAAGGAGGATTTTGTGGTTTTGACGCGGAATGCGGTGGCCGTTGTAACGAGCGACCACTGTAGTCCGTTATGGCCACAAAGTGTCGAGGTGGTTTAGTGCGCAAGCGGACCGCTTCTGTAGTAGTACCCAGAGGGCGCTTCGTCACAACGAAGTAGGTTCGTCAACAAACCCCTGCCGCCCTAGCGCCCCTGCCGCCGGGATCATCATCATCATCCGTGTTTAATGATCCCATCTATTTTTGTCTGCATGGAAAACGGTTGAGCATGGGTAGTGGCAAGTGTTTCTGTTTGTCGGCACGCCTGGAACAAATGTTGACCCGCAGTGCATTATGCAATTTGCCATAATATATGTAAAAAAAAAAAATAATAATATATATATATATATATATCATTTATGACAGCCTTTTTCTTAGTGTTTACTTATTTGTTTCAGCGGTAAGAAGTGTCCTTGCAGCTCTCTATTATATTGGTGTATCTTAGTGCCTTCTAGATCGTACCTGGCGTTGTGAATGGGTGCAGTTCAACTTCTTCGGCTGGTGTATCTTTTGTGCTATGACCCGTATTGACCCGTTATGGCCGTTGTCCACTCGCCTAAGGCCGACCCACCATCTGAGAAACTCATAGCAGGAACGCCAACAACAACGACGACGACGACGACGATGACAATAACAATAATAACGCCAGCGCCACCGGCTGACGTCAACCTCAACAACAACGACAACGGCCCGCCGTCAGCTGTGTTCGAAACGTTGGCACTAAAACTTAAAAAAAACTACGTTCTGGGCTGACTCTCAGCCAAGATTTAACGTCCATGGGACTGCTTTTCGCATTGCTTCATAGACGGACTACCCCCATAAATACAAATTCGTGCAACGGTGGGGCTCGAACCCGCGCACCTATCTGGTGGCTTCTCCGGTTGCGAGGCGCAGACTTAAGCCACCACCACGCCACCGGGCCCGGCTGCCACTGAAACTTGGGAAGCAATTGTGGTTGTCGTTGCCGCCGCCGCTGCTGTCGGCTCTCTGTAAACAAGTGGAAAGGGATGCAGCATGAAGGAGAAGAAGAATAAGAGGCAGCAGCAGCAAAACGAGGATTAAGAGATAGACCGGAAAGGGTTAGAGGCGGTGACGCGGCAAGCGACCAGCCCGCTCCAGCAGCACCAACCGTCGAAAGAATCGAGAGACGTCGACACAGCCACAATGCTGGTGTCAACTCCACCTACGTGTTGGTACAACCGGCGCCGGTGATGTTGCTGGGTGGGGGCAGCGCGACCAACGGGCAGGCAACGCGAATCGTCGGCGAATCTAGTGAGGAGATCGGCGCGAACGTTTCGGGGCAGACAGCGTCACCTAGCAGCGCGGGAGGAGCTGTTCTCCTGCATGATAATTAAGTGGCAGGGGATAATGATGATGCTACTCTGAGCGATGGCGATACAGAAGGTTGGATGGAGGTCGGTGGTGGTTAACCGGCTCCAAAGATGAGTGCTCTAAAAATTGTAACCAAAGAGCGCATTGAGGCAGTTCTCTTCTCAGCCGACGACAAGCAAATTCAGAAAACAAAACTACTACGGTGTGCATTGATATAGGCAAACACATCAAAGGGGAATTTGACGAGCCTTTGCTTCGCTCGCAGTGGTGAACGCGTTGTTGTGACTGTTGATATTGTGGACAGGGCTACTTTGCTGAGTTTAACATAGCTCGCAGGTATCCCTGTCCAATCACGAACGAGTGGCCAAATTTTTACTGTTAAGGGTAAAATCCACCGAGCAAGGTGGCTTAGTAATTCTCGTTTTCGCGGGCATCGAATTTCCTGCTGAAGTTCGTTTCGGCTTGAAACCCACGGCGTGGTGCTCTACAGGGAGCCTCATTTTTGTTGCTGGTGCTTGGCCTAAATCACATCAAGCCAAAATGCCCGTGGTCGTTCCCACATTGCCGCAGTTGCGGCTCTACGAATCACCTTCGTAACAACTGCACTCAACTCCAGAAGTGCTATCTCTGTAAAGGGTTTCACGAGTCTACCTGGGGACCGTTCGCTTATCACCTCCACCGGATAGAATAGCTCAGGAGATCAGCACCACTACGCGTTCAGCAAAATACCTTTTCCCCACGCTGAAAATTTTCTCACCCGTGAACGACATCCAGCCATTACCCTCTTTTTCTACACGGCGGCTGTCCAAAATGGGGCCAAGGTCTAGCCATCGACCTCTTTTTCTAGACGATTTTTTCCTGCGGTTTTTCAAAACGGAGTCCCTTTTCGACCGGTAGATCAGCCCTAAATCCTGGACGGGCAACCAGGGACGCTGCTAAAGAACTTCATTCGGAACATTCGCAGATGGGTGAATCGTCCTGGAGAACATACCATCTGACCCAGGCTCTCATCGGTCACGGCGATTTACAGTTGTGTTTAAACCGGTTGGGAAAGGTTTATTCAACGCAGTTCTTATACTGCAACGAGGTGGACCCTCCGGAACATACAGTCTTGCAATGCGCCGCATAGGCCGAGACCAAACGAGGCATACCCAAGAAGGACACGCTGGGAGAGCTAGTCACGTTTATGCTCATCCCGGTGAAAAACTGGAACGCCGCTGCGAAGCTCATTTAATGTATCATAAAGGCAAAGAAAGAAGCGGGTGAAAATCTGCCGACAGTTGTTGCCAACGCGAGACTCGACAAGCAGGGCCTAACGATTTAAAACTTTCGAGGCTTCTCCGCCGCCTGTGTGTAGTTACCCTTCTGCTGTAAGGATCCCGCAGGTTGGAGGGTCATCTTAAGAAGGATGTATATACGTAGGCACTGCGGTATATATATGTAAGGTTTTAGTGGGTATTGTCTTTCTTCATCGGCTCGGCTATTATCAGGCGCCACGACTTGCCTGCGAGACTTGCCGTTAGGTGGCTGAGTCCCGCACTGTCTAAGTGTGAACTTTTTAGGGGGCTTACCAACCCTTTCTATGCTTTTACTCAGTCGCACGCAAATGTATTTTAAACCCTAAACTTTCTCAAACGTCTTCAGGTCAGCCCTAAAATACTGAAGGGATATTAAGGAGCTCGTCCCGAATGTTATCGCTCCACCGCAGGGCAACTTTCGTGACAAGATGACCTTTGCCGTTACCGAAAATATCATACCGTCTATTATCGACACAATTGTAACACAAATCAGCTGCGTTACCGAGAAGGCATTCTCGTGCACTCAACCTGGCGCGTCTTTTCAAGTCGCTTACGTTGGGCCCGCTAACGGATTCCCAAACAATCTCACTGTTGGCCTTGGCGATTAGCTCAAAGCCTCTCTGAGGTCTGCTGTAACCTCAAGTTTGGCTGATCGTCCGGAGCTAATCCCGCGATGACAGCGACTTTCTTCGCTGTCTTGTGCGACACCGCACTGAAGTCTGCTCTGGCCTCGCAATAATATCACAACAAGACATTTGCAGGTGGGCTGTTCCTTCTGTCTGCAGCCGCGAAAGCATGCAAGTTCTGCTGCAAGCACACCTGTAGAGGTCTCACTGCATAACGGTATCCTCGTGATGTCTAAATTTAAAAGCGCATCTAAGATGATTTCCTGTTTACCCCGGGGTGTTAGCGACAATATGTCTGTGGGGCTTGCAGAAAGTCATATAAGAGATTATGTTTTGCATACAATCTCAGAAGGAATGCAGCCAAACTCTCACAATGGTAGTTTGCGAGAATCTTAACCGATTCCGAGCGGGAAATGGTTTTTGACGAGAAAGTCCGTCGCACATCAACTCTTTGATGGTGTTTCATTTGCAGCAAAGGTTTTTTTTATCCAGCAACACAGTAGCGCCGTACTCCGTCGAAATGAGGCTGGCGCTCCTGGGCAAATATCTGCTAAATCTACCGGACTTATCGTTTTTTCCCACCTCCTGTATCTGCCGTCCGTATATGTAGATGTCGTCAACGCTATTCGGAGCTTTCACAACGTTTTCTTCAGTCCTTTAGAACCAGCGTTGTTCTCATTCTCCTTAAAACCAGCCGGTCCTCACCAATCTATAGCACCAGCGTTTTACTCATTGTCCTTTGAACTAGCGTTTTCCTGCTTTTCTTTGGAGCCAGTGTTTTACTCATTCTGCTTTGAACCAGCGTTTTTCTCATTCTCCTTAGAACCAGCCGGTCCTTGGAGCCAGCGATTTTTTTCATTCTCCTTAGAACCAGCCGGTCCTTCGAACCAACGGTTTCCTCATTCATCTTAGAACAAGTCGGTTCTCAGAATCAGCGTTACCCTCATTCACCTTAGAATTCGTCGTTCCTTAAAGTCAGCGTTTTTCTTATTCTTCTTAGAACCAGTGTTTACCTCGTTCCCTTCAGAACCAGCCGGTCCTTAGAACCAGCGTTCTTCTTATTCTCCTTAGAATAGGCAAATTCCTCCTTCTACTTAGAACTAGCCGGTGCTTAGAACCAACCATTTTCTAATTCTTCTTAGAACCAGTCGGTTCTTAAAGCCAGCGTTTTCCTCATTCTGCTTAGAACCAGTGTTTTTCTCAATTTCCTTAGAACCAGCCAGTTTTTAGAACTAGCGTTGTTCTCATTCTCCTTAGAACCAGCCAGTTCTTAGAACCAGCGTTACCCTAATTTTCCTTAGAACCAGCCGGTCCTTAAAACCAGCGTTTTCCTTATTCTCCTTAGAACCACCCGGTCTTTAGAACCAGTGTTTTTCTTATTTTCCTTAGTACCAGCGTTGTTCTTATTCTCCTTAAAACCAGCCGACCCTTAGAACCAGCGTTTTTCTCATTATCTTAATAATCAGCCGGTCCTTAGAACCAACGTTTTCCCCAGTCACAATAGAACCAGCCGCTCTTTAGAACCGGTATTTTCCTAGTTCTCCTTAGAACCAGCGTTTTCCTTATTTTCCTTAGTGCCAGCGTTGTACTCATTCCCCTAAGAACCAACCGGTCCTTAGGACTAACAATTTGCTCATTATTTTTATAACCAGCCGGTCTTTAGAACCAGCGTTTTCTTTATTTTCCTTAGAACCAGCCGGCCATTAAAACCAGCGTTTTCCTCATTCTTCTTGGAACTAGCCGGCCCATAGTACCATCGGTTTCCTATTTTCCTTAACCAGCCGGTTCTAACAACCAACAATTTTCTAATTCTTTATAAAACCAGCCGGTTCTTAGAGCTAGCGTTTTCTATTTTTTTTCGACAATCAGCCGGTTTTTAGAACCAGCGTATTCCTCATTTGCCTTAGAACCACCCTGTTTGTAGAACCTGCGTTTTTGTCAATCTCCTAAGAACAAGCCGGTCCTTAGAACCAGCGTTTTTCTTATTCTTCTTAGAGTCAGCCAGTTGTTAAACCGTTTCCCTTATTCTCCCTAAAACCAGCCGGTTTTTAGAGCCAACGTTTTTCTCATTCTCCTAAAAATCAGCCGGTCTAAAGAACCAGTGTTTTCCTCACTTCCCTTAAAACCAACCGGTCCTTAAAACCAGCGTTTTTCTTATTCTCCCTAGAACTAGCGTTTTCCTGATTTTCTTTAAAGCCAGTGTTTTAACCATTCTCCATAAAACCAGCCGGTTCTTAGAACCAGCGTTTTTCTCATTTTCCTTAAAACTAGCCGGTCCTTGGATTCAGCGTTTTTCTCATTCTCCTTAGAACCAGCCGGTCCTTAGAACCAACGATTTCCTCATTCTTCTAAAAATCAGTCGGCTCTAAGAACCAGCGTTTTCCTCATTCTCCGTAGAACCCGCCGTTCCTTAAAATCAGCGTTTTCCTCATTCTTCTTAGAACCAGCGTTCTTCTCATTCTCCTTGGAACCAGCGTTTTCCTCCTCCTGTTTAGAACCAGCCGGTCCTTAGAACCAACGATTTTCTAATTCATTAGAGAACGAGTCAATTCTTAAAGCCATCGTTTTCCTCAGTCTCTTAAAATCAGTCGGTTCTTAGAACCAGCGTTTTTCTCATTCTCCTTAGAACCACTCAGTCCTTACAACCAGCGTTTTCCTCATTCTTCTTAGAACCAGTCGGTCCTTAGAATCAGCGTTCTCCTCATTTTCCTTAGAGCCATAGGACCAACCGGTCCTTAGAATTAACAATTCGCTCATTCTTCTTATAACCAGCCGGCTTTTAGTACCAACGTTTTTCCTATTTTCCTAAGAACCAGCCGGTCCTGAGAACCAACGATTTTCTAATTCCTAATAGAACCAACCGGTTCTCAGAGCCAGTGTTTTTCTAATTTTCCTTAGAAACAGTCGGTCCTTAGAACCAGCGTTTTTCTTAGTTTTCTAAGAAGCAGCTGGTTCTTAGAACCAGCGTTTTACTCATTTTCCTTAGAACCAGCCGGTCCTTAGAACTAGCGTTTTTGTCATTTATCTTAGACCCGGCCGGTCCTTAGAATAAGCGTTTTTCTCATACACCTTAGAACCAGCCGGTCCATAGAACCAGCGTTTTTCTTATTCTTTTTGGAACTAACCGGTCCTTAGAACCAACATTTTTCTCATTCATCTTAGACCCGACCGGTCCTTAGAACAAGCGTTTTCCTCATTCTGCTTAAAACAGCCGGTATTTAGAACCAGCGTGTTCTTTATTTTCCTTAAATAAGTCGGTCCTAAAAACCAGCGTTTTCCTCATTTTCATTAGAACCAGCGTTTTTCTCATTTTTCTTAGAATTAACCGGTCCCTAGAACGAGCGTTTTTTGTATTTTCCTTAAAACTAGCCGGCCCTTATAATCAGCGTTTTCTTCATTCACCTTACAACCAGTGGGTTCTTAGAACCAGCGTTTTTCTCATTCTTCTTAGAACCAGCCGGTCCTTAGAACCAACGATTTTCTCATTCTTCTTAAAATCAACCGGTTCTTTGAACCAGCGTTTGTATTCTATAGGTTTTGTATTTCTCATTAGAGCCAGCTGGTTCTTTGAACCAGCCTTGCTTTTATTCTCTTAAGAATACACCGGTCTTTAGAACCAGCGTTTTCCTCAGTGCTATTAGAACCAGCGTTTTCCTTATTTTCCTTAAAGCTAATTTTTCTTAAAACCAGCCGGACCTTAAGGCCATCGTTTTCCTCATTCTCCTTAGAACCCGCCGGTCTATAGAACCAGCGTTCTTCTCATTCTCCTCAGAGCTAGCGGTTTTCTCTTTCCACTTAGAACTAGCCGGTCCCTAGAGCCAGCGTTTTTCCTAGTCCCTCATAACCAGCCGGTTCTTAGAACCAGCGTTTTCGCCATTCTCCTTAGAACCAGTCAGTTCTTAAAACCAGCGTTTCCTTATTTTTCTTAGAAAAAGCCGGCCCTTAGAGCCAGCGTTCGAACCATTCTCCTTAGAACCAGCCGGTCCTTGGAGCCAGCGATTTTTTTCCATTCTCCTTAGAACCAGCCGGTCCTTCGAACCAACGGTTTCCTCATTCATCTTAGAACAAGTCGGTTCTCAGAATCAGCGTTACCCTCATTCACCTTAGAATTCGTCGTTCCTTAAAATCAGCGTTTTTCTTATTCTTCTTAGAACCAGTGTTTGCCTCGTTCCATTCAGAACCAGCCGGTCCTTAGAACCAGCGTTCTTCTTATTCTCCTTAGAATAGGCAAATTCCTCCTTCTACTTAGAACTAGCCGGTGCTTAGAACCAACCATTTTCTAATTCTTCTTAGAACCAGTCGGTTCTTAAAGCCAGCGTTTTCCTCATTCTGCTTAGAACCAGTGTTTTTCTCAATTTCCTTAGAACCAGCCAGTTTTTAGAACTAGCGTTGTTCTCATTCTCCTTAGAACCAGCCAGTTCTTAGAACCAGCGTTACCCTAATTTTCCTTAGAACCAGCCGGTCCTTAGAACCAGCGTTTTCCTTATCCTCCTTAGAACCACCCGGTCCTTAGGACCAGTTCCTCATACTTTTTAGAACCAGTGTTTTTCTTATTTTCCTTAGTACCAGCGTTGTTCTCATTCTCCTTAAAACCAGGCGACCCTTAGAACCAGCGTTTTTCTCATTATCTTAATAATCAGCCGGTCCTTTGAACCAGCGTTTTCCCCAGTCACAATAGAACCAGCCGCTCTTTAGAACCGGTATTTTCCTAGTTCTCCTTAGAACCAGCGTTTTCCTTATTTTCCTTAGTGCCAGCGTTGTACTCATTCCCCTAAGAACCAACCGGTCCTTAGGACTAACAATTTGCTCATTATTTTTATAACCAGCCGGTCTTTAGAACCAGCGTTTGCTTTATTTTCCTTAGAACCAGCCGGCCATTAAAACCAGCGTTTTCCTCATTCTTCTTGGAACTAGCCGGCCCATAGTACCATCGGTTTCCTATTTTCCTTAACCGGCCGGTTCTAACAACCAACAATTTTCTAATTCTTTATAAAACCAGCCGGTTCTTAGAGCTAGCGTTTTCTATTTTTTTTCCGACAATCAGCCGGTTTTTAGAACCAGCGTATTCCTCATTTGCCTTAGAACCACCCTGTTTGTAGAACCTGCGTTTTTGTCAATCTCCTAAGAACAAACCGGTCCTTAGAACCAGCGTTTTTCTTATTCTTCTTAGAGTCAGCCAGTTGTTAAACCGTTTCCCTTATTCTCCCTAAAACCAGCCGGTTTTTAGAGCCAACGTTTTTCTCATTCTCCTAAGAACCAGCCGGTCCAAAGAACCAGTGTTTTCCTCACTTCCCTTAAAACCAACCGGTCCTTAAAACCAGCGTTTTTCTTATTCTCCCTAGAACTAGCGCTTTCCTGATTTTCTTTAAAGCCAGTGTTTTAACCATTCTCCATAAAACCAGCCGGTTCTTAGAACCAGCGTTTTTCTCATTTTCCTTAGAACTAGCCGGTCCTGGGATCCAGCGTTTTTCTCATTCTCCTTAGAACCAGCCGGTCCTTAGAACCAACGATTTCCTCTTTCTTCTAAGAATCAGTCGGCTCTAAGAACCAGCGTTTTCCTCATTCTCCGTAGAACCCGCCGTTCCTTAAAATCAGCGTTTTCCTCATTCTTCTTAGAACCAGCGTTCTTCTCATTCTCCTTGGAACCAGCGTTTTCCTCCTCCTGTTTAGAACCAGCCTGTCCTTAGAACCAACGATTTTCTAATTCATTAGAGAACGAGTCAATTCTTAAAGCCATCGTTTTCCTCAGTCTCTTAAAATCAGTCGGTTCTTAGAACCAGCGTTTTTCTCATTCTCCTTAGAACCACCCAGTCCTTACAACCAGCGTTTTCCTCATTCTTCTTAGAACCAGTCGGTCCTTAGAATCAGCGTTTTCCTCATTTTCCTTAGAGCCATAGGACCAACCGGTCCTTAGAAATAACAATTCGCTCATTCTTCTTATAACCAGCCGGCTTTTAGTACCAACGTATTTCCTATTTTCCTAAGAACCAGCCGGTCCTGAGAACCAACGATTTTCTAATTCCTAATAGAACCAACCGGTTCTCAGAGCCAGTGTTTTTCTAATTTTCCTTAGAAACAGTCGGTCCTTAGAACCAGCGTTTTTCTTAGTTTTCTAAGAAGCAGCTGGTTCTTAGAACCAGCGTTTTACTCATTTTCCTTAGAACCAGCCGGTCCTTAGAACTAGCGTTTTTGTCATTTATCTTAGACCCGGCCGGTCCTTAGAATAAGCGTTTTTCTCATACACCTTAGAACCAGCCGGTCCATAGAACCAGCGTTTTTCTTATTCTTTTTAGAACTAACCGGTCCTTAGAACCAACATTTTTCTCATTCATCTTAGACCCGACCGGTCCTTAGAACAAGCGTTTTCCTCATTCTGCTTAAAACCAGCCGGTATTTAGAACCAGCGTTTTCTTTATTTTCCTTGAATAAGTCGGTCCTTAGAACCAGCGTTTTTTCTTATTTTTCTTAGAATTAACCGGTCCCTAGAACAAGCGTTTTTTTTATTTTCCTTAAGACTAGCCGGCCCTTATAATCAGCGTTTTCTTCATTCACCTTACAACCAGTGGGTTCTTAGAACCAGCGTTTTTCTCATTCTTCTTAGAACCAGCCGGTCCTTAGAACCAACGATTTTCTCATTCTTCTTAAAATCAACCGGTTCTTTGAACCAGCGTTTGTATTCTATAGGTTTTGTATTTCTCATTAGAGCCAGCTGGTTCTTTGAACCAGCCTTGCTTTTATTCTCTTAAGAATACACCGGTCTTTAGAACCAGCGTTTTCCTCAGTTCTATTAGAACCAGCGTTTTCCTTATTTCCCTTAAAGCTAATTTTTCTTAAAACCAGCCGGACCTTTAGGCCATCGTTTTCCTCATTCTCCTTAGAACCCGCCGGTCTATAGAACCAGCGTTCTTCTCATTCTCCTCAGAGCTAGCGGTTTTCTCTTTCCACTTAGAACTAGCCGGTCCTTAGAGCCAGCGTTTTTCCTAGTCCCTCATAACCAGCCGGTTCTTAGAACCAGCGTTTTCGCCATTCTCCTTAGAACCAGTCAGTTCTTAAAACCAGCGTTTCCTTATTTTTCTTAGAAAAAGCCGGCCCTTAGAGCCAGCGTTCGAACCATTCTTCTTAGAACCAGTCAGTTCTTAAAACCAGCATTTCCTTATTTTTCTTAGAAAAAGCCGGCCCTTAGAGCCAGCGTTCGAACCATTCTTCTTAGAACCAGTCAGTTCTTAAAACCAGCGTTTCCTTATTTTTCTTAGAAAAAGCCGGCCCTTAGAGCCAGCGTTCGAACCATTCTTCTTAGAACCAGATGGTCCTTACAGCCAGCGTTTTATTCATTCTCTTCAAAACAAGCTGATCCTTACCGAGCAAGATGGCTTAGTGGCAAAAGCCTTTTGCCTTGCATTCGGCAGGTCTGGGTTCGAGACCCAGACCGGCCACTCCTAAATTGCTTTTCATGGTTCCCAATTTAAACAAGGTGAATACCGGAGTGGATTAAAAATCAACCATGATAAAAAAACGGGGAGCACAGATGTCTCAATATAAAGAGATGGTGCATTCCCATCCAACCTGCCCCCTTAGAATTAGCGTTTTTCGCATTCTCCTTAAAACTAGCTAGTCTTTAGAACTAACGATTTCCTCATTCTTCTTAGAACCGGTCGGTCCTCAAAACCAGCGTTCTCCTTATTCTCCTTAAAACCAGTCGGTTTTTATAACCAGCGTTTTCCTCATTTTTCTGGGAACCAGTGTTGTTCTCATTTTCCTTACAATCAGCCGGTCCTTAGAACCAGCGTTTTCCTCATTTTACTTAGAACCAGCCGGTTCTTAGAACCCATATTTTTGCCCGTATCTTATGCAGTTCCCAATTTTGCACCGAACGTGGCAATGTTTGCCTCCTTATGGGGGTGCCTCATTTGTCACGTGCGGCGAGATGTAGAAGGGGCAGAGGGGCACCTGGACTCATGGGTGTGAGCCTGTATCGAGGCCGTTACTGAGGCCAAAAACCTCTCGAACTCCGTCGGAGGTTAATTGGCCAAAAAGTAACAGCTGTAAACGACAACGGACCCTCGCAAGTCCATCCAGGCGAAGCCTGGACCTGATCCGTGACCCGTGATTGCAAGAGCAGTATTAAAGCCGGTTCACCAGAGCGGCATCGGCTGCGTTGTCCATGTACATATTCGGCGTCCGCCCGGCAATAATGACGTTTGGCTCTTTAAGAAGACTCAGCCCTACGCGCTGGGTACGAGAATAGGCGTCGAAAGCGTCGTGGGCTGCTCGACACTTATTCAGATTTACCTGTAGAAAACTGATCATTGCTTAGCTGTACCCTCTCCACCACCTGCCATCTTCAGGGGCCGTCGGTTACCGGGCCCTGTGAAACGGCGCGCTCCGTCGATTTGTCGGGTTTGCCAGGCTTGTTAGCTGACTTCTCCGATTGCGGTGGCTTGAATGAAACCTCCTGACGTTCCCGCCTCCTGACGTTCCCGCCGAGCCTGCAGAACCTAGGCCCGGTTGACTGGGCACCCCATGCGGTCAGCTCTGTGGCCAGCCACATTGCAGGTTATGCACTGAGGAGTCAGAGCATCACAGGCGCGCACCATGTAAGCTGTAGACCCACAGCGGTGGCACACGCAATCCGCTGCCTCGCCCGCCGTGCACGCACCTGCCCGATGCCCAGGCCTTTAGCAGCGGTAACACATTGGCAGCCACCACGTGTCCGGACGGCACGTCCCTTCACCTATCTATATCTTCCGGTGGGCCTGGAGCTGATGCGCTACTCTATGCTCTCAGAGCGGGAGGGGGTGACACAAGGTCGTTTGGGAGTGAGCCCTGTATGGCAGAAGGCTCTCCTCGCACACAGTGATGAGACCGGGTTTCGTGGCCTGCGCCACCAGCACCGCAGGAGGCTTTTCCCCATGGTGCTCTGGAGAGCTACATAAGAGAGGAGTCAAAGTGGAACCAGCAAGAGCTGCCATCTGTAGCGTCCGCTCTACGACCTTACTTTGAATCGCGAGTGGGCTGCTCCAGCAGTGCCGGTAGGGAGGGAAACTCTCCAGAGCGGCGGCGTCTGAGGCACTTCCCGCGCTCACTAATAAACTCTAACCTCCCTGGGGGCGGTAATGGCCTCAGGAGATGTTGGAGTCAGTCGGAGGGCCTCGGGTGGTTAGTACATGCCTTTGAGGCTGTCGGTGTCTTATACTGTGTTGGCCGTGGTGATCTTAATTTTAAGATATTCCGTTGCCTGGATCAGAGGGGTACATCAGACACAGATTGCACCAGGGTCAACAGACTGACCGGGGGCTTCTGTGCCCGTGCTGCGTCCCGCTCCCGGTGCGCGGTGTCCGGGGCGGCCTGGAGGATCCCGATGTCGTCATCTATCTCCAGCCGGCCCTCCTGAAGGGCCAGCTTGATAGCATCCGTCGCGGCGTGTATCTTGCGAAGGTTATGTTTCAGGTGGGGAAAACTTCCTTCAACTCAATCTTGGTGTCTTAGGCTTTGCAAAGTTCAACCATTTTGTTGGCGTGCTCTTTAAACGTCTTGTACGAGGTGTCAAACGCCTTACACCGGGCCGCATCCGCAGTTGCGCCACGCCCTCTTTTGGGGTCGCTGCTGCTCGAAGACGCGTCCGCCGGGCGCTTGCGGCTTGTAGTCTCAGCCGCGCCCTCGTCTGAATGACGTTAGCCTGTTGACCGGCGCGCCTGGAGCGGCCATAACGCGAAATACCTGAAAAACTCCAGGATTTTCGGTTGGACATCCAAGCGGGAATTATATAAAGATGCGGGCAAACGCGGCAAATCGGACGGTGAAAACGCAGACCGATACGCCAACCGTATGCCCCGCAACTTGAAAAAGCGCCGCTGCGCGCGGAAAAAGATGCGGACGACATTCTCCAGAAAGCTCTATATATAAGGAGCCTACCTCGGTAACGGGTTCGCCGCGCAGTTTCGTTCCCCGTAGTAAACAGCAATACAGCCGACGCGCAGTGCACGTTAAACCGACGCGCAGTGCACGTTAAACCGACGCGCAGTGCACGTTAAACCGACGCGCAGTGCACGTTAAACCGACGCGCAGTTCACGTTAAACCGACGTACAGTGCACGTTAAACCGACGCGCAGTGCACGTTAAACCGACGCGCAGTGCACGTTAAACCGACGCGCAGTGCACGTTAAACCGACGCGCAGTGCACGTTAAACCGACGCGCAGTGCACGTTAAACCGACGCGCAGTGCACGTTAAACCGACGCGCAGTGCACGTTAAACCGACGCGCAGTGCACGTTAAACCGACGCGCAGTGCACGTTAAACCGACGCGCAGTGCACGTTAAACCGACGCACAGTGCACGTTAAACCGACGCACAGTGCACGTTAAACCGACGCACAGTGCACGTTAAACCGACGCACAGTGCACGTTAAACCGACGCACAGTGCACGTTAAACCGACGCACAGTGCACGTTAAACCGACGCGCAGTCCCGGCACATCCACGCAGTGATCGTCTGCAGCGGCCCAACTAGGCAGGCAGCAGGGAAAGGCCAAAGCAAAAGCTCTCCCCAAGGCGCAGGAAATGATCCCCTTGCAGCGCCGCTTGGTGACCAAAACGGGAACTACGGCAGGTCACTCTGACGTCGGACGGCGAGGAAGGCCGGGTATGTTTCTTCAGCGGTCCAACGGCGGGCGTACCACACCACTTAAATCACAAAATCACCAGCACAACTGAGATCACCGTAGTAGCAAGACTAAATCATGGGGCACCAGCAAAGTCCAGTACAACTTGGCGTGTCGGGAACGTATGACCGTTCTCAATGATGTTCAGCAACACAATAAATTGGAACGTAATTGTGAAGGCGATGGAGCGGAAAGGCATCTTCCCCTACCTCTGTCAAATGATTTCATCCTACCTAGATGACAGAGGTCTGATTGCAAGGGGGCAGGAGTACGATGTTACTGCCGGAGTCTCACAGGCTGAGATGCCGAAGTCTCACAGTTTATAACGGGATACTTGAGATTTAAGATTAACGGATACGTGAGATCCAGCAGAACGCTGCTAATGAGGTCTTGTCAAATGCTTTCGAGTGGATGGAGCTCCATGACTTGGCGCCCCTCACATAACGGAGGCGCAGCAGCTAACAGGCAGAAAGAAGACGGCGTTAACCTCGTGATGGCAGGCCACCCCATATAAATCAGAACGGAGGTAAAGTATCTTAGGGTCATGCTAGATACGGGACTGACCGGAACGGCACACGTGGACCTGGCACGGATGCTTAAAGTCGGTGTGGTGGCTGAGGTGAAAGGAATGCTCCTGGTTACGGCCACAATATCAGCCTGGCACGAGGAATGGGCGCAGGTTCTGGTGACACGGATAGCTTCAGAGCTACATGTCAAGAATTACGAGGGCTATTAGCGACACATGCGTACTGTGTGACTCTGGAGAGGCGGATAACGTGAAGCATACTGTTTTGCGGTGTGATGCTCTCAGGATATCGAGAAGTGCAGGGCCAACCGCTGTGAGAATTTGACTCATCAGGTCGCCCATATGATGAACTCAGCGGAGGCATGAATGAAGGCCACGATCTTGTTCGACGCCGTTTTGACAGCCAAGAAAACGGCCAGGCGGGAGAGGCTTTAGCGGGTCTCTCGAAGGGGCTGATTCAAAAGCAGGCTAAACACAAGACAAAATGACAGATCATCATGAAGCTATCCAAGCGCAGGCAAACACGCGGGGTGGTAGGCAGGGATAGAGTTGAGTGAAAACTGACGACACAGATGTCTATGCCACGGTTTGGAGTAATGCTAAAGTAAAACTGAGCCTGGAGAGTGGGGAGAAATCCGGCTTAAGAAGATTTGTGAATTCTACACTAGTCACGAAGGCTGCTAGTGACGCATGTGCATGTCCAAAAACTTCTCATAAAAAAATGTCAGGAAGATGTATACTCGTGAAAAAAACTGAACTTCGCACGACTCTTATGCGTGGGGTGGGAACCGTTCAAACAGAACATTAAGCTCCGTTAATCATTGGTATTGAGTAGTGCAGAAGCAACTTGTAAAATGCCGTAGAAAACGAGCCCACCTTCTGCCTGGTCAAGTGCCTCGTACGTCAGACGCACACCACCCGTTTTACTACTAAGCTCTGTGGTAAAACTACTTAGGCTAGAATATAATGGAAATTCCAAATATACGGATAACCCCACGTTGTTATTACAATAAACATTTTTATCATATTAAGTAGTCACAAGATCCAAGCAACACGGAAAAGAAACACGATTGTACACGTTAGTACTACGGGTCATACATAGGCTATTTGCCCGTTTTTTACCTTTTCAGTCCATTTATCAATGTGCACGTTACCTGAGAGGACCGTGTCTATCGCTACAACGATCTAATTCTCTTCCCGTTCAGTGCTACACGAATGTCTCCGTGTCTTTTTCGGCGCGTAAGAAGTACCGTGTTGCTTTTTTCTATGGCTAACTTGAAGTCATGCCCTGCCATCTAGTCGTTAACATATCAATGGCAACTTGTGAACATTTTTGTAGCGTGTTCCCCTCACACCCTGTGACCAGTATGGCCATGTTATCCGCGTAAGCGACCTTTCGAACGCCCTCCAGTCTGCAGCACCTCAGTACGTGGTCGTACGCCGTGTTCCAGAGCTGAAACCCTAATGTAGCCCTTACTATTAACACCATATTAGTACGGGATGCAGGGAAGCACGGGGCGCAGCACCAACCGCTGTGAGAGGCCGACCCATCAAGGAGGTGGTCGCCCATATGATGACCTCGGCGGAGGCATGGAGGGAGGCCGTTTTGACACTCAAGACAGCCAAGGAAACGGCCAGGCGGGAGAGGTTTGAGCGGGTCTCTCGGAAGAGTGGTCGAGACGAGGAGCCGAGGGAGGGGGTGGGGAGCAGCCAGGCCCTCATGGTCTCGACGCACTCTCACAGGACGGATTACAAAATGGCATCCCCCTATCCAACCGCAGGTAGACATGCGGGATGATAGTCAGGGATAGAGCTGATTGAAGGAGAACGGCAGAGACGCCTCTCCCACGGCTTCGATGTAATGCCAAAGTAATACCGAGCCTGGGGGGGTGGGGAGGAATCCGGGTTTAGTGGGTTTGCGAGTCTCACACTAGTCACGCAGGCTGCTAGTGGCGCATGTGCATCATGCATTCCCGAAACCTCCCAGAACAAAAAAAAGTACGGGATGCAACGGCTCTCTTTGATAGCGACTGCACAATATACTATTCCTATGCAAATCACATTTCTCGGACATTTACGAAAAATCAACTACAACAATAAAAATATTGTTTGGCGCAAGGGTTCATTACTATCATTATGTATATGTATCACTACTACTAAGATAATCATTATATAACTTCATTGGCTCCAGTGTGACGCGGTAGCCGGCTTGTCTGAAAGTGCGCCTTAGGATGACATCGATAGCATCGTAGCGGCCCTGCGTAAGCTCGGCCAGCTTAGTGCATCTAAGCCGGTGTAGGCTGCGTTCATACACCGTTCCATCACACGGACATTCCTTTCTCTTAAACATAACATAGGTAAGTCTGAGGCAACTGGCTACACAGAACTGGTCGTCGGCCAGCTTATTGCCGACTAGCTCGGACGGAAACACGTCAAGCCACGCTCCGGCGGCGTCGGATGCAACTGCAACTTATAGTCTAATGCCGCCAACATCTAACTCGCATGTCGACAGAAGAGTTAAGTGGGTAGCTTGAGTGGCGATTCGGTCTTCTTCTGCCTAGTGACCTGTTCCTTATAAGGACGACCAGACAGACGCGCGTCGCAGGTCCGAACATTGTCTTGTTGGTGGCTGATGAGCCCGCCGTCAGTAGCGGCCACTACAGGGGCGCAGCTATGTGACGAGGCAGGCAAGGAAGGTAGGCCAGTCCGTGGCCGAGCAAATGCCTATTCCACCCAGCCGGACCGATAGGTCTGCCTGCGTCCAATCATTATCATCGAGCGTCATGCCAAGGATGTTTTCCAAGGCTCTCCTCACCTGTTTGTCAAGGTCCAAAGTCTCTGACGGCAAAAATAAGGCAGATGAGGCCTGTAGTACGTAAACATCTATTGTACTCCCATTGCGTGCCCATAGTCGAGGTAGAACAGAAAGCCCCTGGATGCCACCTGCTTGACGTACTGATTCAAAAGCAGGCTAAACACAAGACAGCTCGCTACGTCCCCCTGCTGACAACCGGCCAATGACCTGATTTTAACCTCACCGAACATCAGCGGAGTCGGGCTACTATGTGCCTGGTGCACCATTGAATAGAGTACAGGGGCATGCTTGGAAACCTCTGTCACGAGGAGTCCTTGCTTGTTTTAAATACACGATTTTTTTAAATCTAATTTTGGAAGGCGATTAGTTGTTTCTCGCTGCTTTCGAGAAAAATGCGATCTGTACCGCATAACAATAACAACAATCTACTAGTCTACATGTACATAAGGACTTTACCTCTTTTGGGCACGACTATTCTTGGACACCCCTTTAGAGCTGCAATTTTGCCAGCGCTTCGACAAATCTGTAAATGCTAAATATTTAAAATACTTCTATACTCTGTTACTTTTAAAACAAGTTTCGTTAGGAGCGTATGTTGATTCTTGTGTTGTACTTCACTAATTGATCTTTCGTATGTATAAAAATATGCCATACTTGTACGCTACTAATTTCCCGTTCGTAGGAATGAAAAACCATATCCGTGTTTTGCTACGTTCCTCGTTTTTATAAATTAACAAAACAAACGTATATATTTAAGTCTGAACTATAAGAAGCCGAATTCATTCTTCAATTGTACTTTGCACCTTTCTCTTATTCATGATCTGTGGGCTTAGGTATTGCCGCTAAAGCCGAACTGTGTGCGTTCAGCTGCTGTATAAACCACCCACGAACTTTCAGAAAAAGCCGACGTTTTTTGTCTGTCCTCATTTTCTACTAGTTAAGATACTCAGTTATATTGCATTCCGTCGTACCGCATATCATTGATGCAGTTCGCTTGGCGAACAAAGGCATTTGAGCATACGTCAGGATGTTTCAAGTTTTAGGCCAGTTGTTGCATGAGCGACTAAGTTAAGCCGACTTCAACTTTCGATTTTCGAAATGCAGAGGCAGGTAGTATGTGTATGGGGGGGGAGGAATTCGACATGACAATATGGCATCGCCTTAAAGGGACCACACCAACGAGAACGTTATTAATATTCTCAATTTAAAACTTGTAATTCATGCAAACTAATCTACTTTAAAAAACAACCGCAAATACTTAACTTAAGTGTTAGCAGAGTCTTCTCTACCTGGCTAGGCCGAGAGACCGTGGTGGCTGTAATTTTTTGGGCATAGAATACTTTAGACAAGGGGAAGGCTCTTAAGAAAGCCTCATTTACAGTTAAACATGAATCTATAGCAGCAGCCTGGTAGTGCAGTAGGTATCCCAATTTTCCTTTAAAATTTTAAAATGCTGGTTTATTAATTGTTTTCTAGAGCTATGATAGCACTACTTTGTGTGCATCATGCGCAGTGGACAGTGCTTAAATCACGGAAGTCGGAAAATAGTTAAAGTATGTTAATTGTGCTGATTCATCTTTTCCTGGCGCTCTAGATACGTGAGCGGCAACTGGATGTTAGGAACTTTACCTCTTAGGTGCAAGCTCGTTTTGCTGAATTGTAGAGCTGATTTTGGTAGAACGGCCTGACGGTCTAAACAATACGCTCACACGATTGAGAAGGATTTCCCACTCAATAACAATCGCAGCGACTACTAGTGATACAATACAGATAAGCAAGGTGCATTGTAGATGATTGAGTCTGAACACTACCGTAAGCTCTGAAGTGTCGATGAGTACATTGTGTTCGGCGTGGAGTTCCGCTAACAGTAGCCGGTGCGGTTCCCAATTTTCATAGTGCCAATACGATTTGCCCCCAGGTTTCCAGTACCGGCTCTGAGAAGCTACGCGAATGAACATTTGTGTTCTAACGTCCAAACCAGCGTCCCCTGCAATGAGGTATTTTGACGTCATCGGCAGGAGGTTGTGTTCGCGAATACGCGAAACAACGGGGCTCGTCATTACTTCACTTGCACTTTTAATAACGACTAAACCAAATGTGACCTCGTAGTTCTGTGTCGTCTTTAGAGGGACGCCTAAGTGAGCTCTAATCAATTCAGGATTCGGGTAACACATTAGCTTGCCGCACAGAAGTTCATTGTAGACTTGCATGCGTGTGACATTCCGAGCAATGTGGTAAGGCATGTAGCCGCGTAGGACAACAGACAGGTCTAGTGATTCACATCTTTGATCAAGATAGCTAAAGTTAAGGATGTCTCTCTCTGGTTCAAGGAGCTCAGACGTGAGCTCGTTTTTGTAGTCGCCGACAATGACCCAGCTGAATAGAACAAGAAACAACCCTAAAACGATTGTTCGACACGTTAAAGCCGTTCTACGTGTACTGGGAACTCGAACCTCGTACGAGGAGAGGCCAAATCCACAAATTTGAAAGCAGAGAACGAGCCCCTCCGTAAAGGATGCTCCGCTTGAAAGTATAACAACAAGAAGTACCGTCGACACAAGCAGTAGGCCGTACATAAACGTAAACGATTGTATGAACGCGTTTTCCGACGGTTCCACAACGGCCAAAAGCTTAAGACAAGACACGTAGAATGCGTACACGAAATCCCTATAAGTTAGCTCTAACTCGTGGGTTTTCCCTTTTTCAGATGCTTCAAATTTGAAGCGTATATAATCCAGATGCGCCTGAAAGCGTTGGCGAAGTGAGATATTTTTAATCAGTGGCTGCAGGGCGACGTCCATAGCTCTTATTCGTAGTATGCGGGACTCTTTCTCGTGAAAATTTCCAAGTTGGTCAATAGTTGCGGCCAGACGAGTATCAGCGATTGGGGTAAGTTTGGTGGCCGGATAAGAATGCACGTGAAACTTATCAACGAGAACGTGGTCAAACGTGGTAGTGCATCGCCAAACAAAAGCGTACGTATGAAATTGCCTCGCCTTGTGGCTGCCTATCATAAATAGGATTAGGGGTCGGATCTGGCTATAGCTGTCTGCATCGAGAGAATACGGCAGGAAAAGTTCCGGATGCGTGTTAGGATTGACGTCTTTACAAAAATAGATGATGACAGGTCTCGGCACGCGTATCATTTCGCCAATATGTTCACGCATCTTCTTAAGTAGGCCTGTCTGGAGATCATTTCGTAGCGCGCGCTTGTTCGGAATACTCTCCACACTGAATCCGACCGCCGAGATGTCAGATTCTTTGCCGCCGCTGGTCCCGCCCAAGTCGTGGCCCAGAGACGCGCCGAACTCTACTGATCCGACGCAACTCCCGAGGATCAGAATCATGGCTTGGCGGGGTAAAACACCCCTCATCGAGAGGTGCTGCTCGAGTACCGACGACAGTTCGCCGATGCAGTCGAAGCCGGCTTCCGTGCCAAAGCGCTCGAAGAGGTATCCGTTGCTCTGGTGAAGTCTATTATCCGTCAGCCGAAGTACGGCGAGGAACAATATTGGGTAATGGTAGACTCGCATGTTTTCCCATCCGCTAGTGGGACCTTCGTCGTATAGTCTCATCAGTTTGCTTGTACTATTCCGATTGGGTTGTTTCTATCACGCCATCTACGCATTGCTTCGATCGCCGACGCTGAAACTCAAAATCCGCATTTATTTGATACATTAGACTCCATGTATTATGTCCATGTGTTTCCTGTTAAGATTCTCAAATGCAAGAATTTACTGTTAAACATCAGCTTTCACAACTGTGTATCTTTGCAGCTTCTTTTTTGTACACTGCGTTTATCGCGGCAGCGAAGTTTGTAAAATTATTTGGATCTTCTTCGGATGTCGTACATATCTGTTTTGCTGCACAATAATCTATCTTCCCATGTAAGTCAGCAAAATGTGGTATTAAAAAACTATATAAATAATGGAAGGAAATTGAGAATGTATCCCGATTCAGAATATTCGTTCGTAAAGCATACTGTTTTTTTTTAATGATTTGTATTAGTGCCAAAGCAAGTCGCGAAAAATACCGTAGCAAAAAACCGTAAATACCGAGCCCACTTTCTACCTGGACAAATACATCGCATGCTAAGCGCGCAACACCAGCTTTACTACCAAATTCTGTTATGAGATTGCATATGTTAAAAAAAACTGTAAATTCTGTTCATAAAAATACGGGAAATAGGGAGAAAACAAGCTTACCAACTGAAACAATTGCTAATCCCATTCGACTAGGTACAACTAGGGTCAACAGCGTTCTCCTTAGTTCCCTAATATTCATAGATAAATAAACGAATATATACTAAAGCCAACTACCCAAATAGACAGATAAGGACAGTTTGTAATAATAGTAGTCATTTTGATCATTTTAAGCAGTCACAAGACCCGAGGACCACATGAAACGAACACGAACATTTGCAATTTTTTGTTGGCATGGGAGGCAAGGCATACGATATTGATTGAGTGGCAACGAATTTAGATTGTCATTTTGTCGTGGCCCATTCGAGGGCTGTTAAGGCTACTATGAGTGTGCGGGGGAAGTGTGCTGCACATGGAACCCGGGCCGGACGGTTAACGCCCCGAACTTAAGCAACCCGGTGGTTTCGTCTGGGACGCCTGCTGCCTTGGCTTAATAGGCAAAATGAGGGCGAGTTAGCCACACGAAGGCAGACCTCCCGATGAGAGGACCATCTGGCTCCGCTGCTGCCCGCCGCAGCGGCGGGGCACCCCTGCTCTGGAGTAGGCCGAGCCACCCTTTGGGGGGGGGGGGGGGGGGTGAGTATATTCCGGTGTGCAACGCGGAATCGCGAGGTGATCGCGTCTAATTGTCGGGTAGGAGTAGTGTGGTACCTCCATGCCGAACCTTGATAGGGGGGAGGGTGGGGGATCCGCTGGCCTGTCTATTAGGGCTGGCGGGCACTCCCGCAAGACTTTTGTCATGGCCCATTCGAGGCTTGTTAAGGCTACTTTAAATGTACGGGGGAAGTGTGCTGCACACGAAACCCGGGCCGTTCGGTCAACGCCCCGGGCTTTAGCAGCCCGGTGGTACCGACTGGGACGCCTGCTGCCTTGGCTTAATAGGCACAGTGAGAGCGAGTTAGCGCTGCTGCCTTTCGCAGTGGTGGGGAACCCCTGCTCTGGAGTGGGTCGAGCCACCCTTCGGGGGGGTGAGTATATTCCGAGGTGTAACGCTGAATCGCGAGGTGACTGTATGCCTAATTGTCGGGTAGGAGTAGTGTGGTACCTCCATTCCGAACCTCGATAGGGGGGAGGGTGGGGAAGCTGCTGGCCTATCTATTCGGGCTCGCGCGCGCTCCTGTCACAAGACAAAAGACCCTTAGATTGTTGTATACGGGCCTTATACAACAAACTAAGAGACCTTCTAATCGAGTAAATTCGGTTGGTACCGCGAAGTTATTTTCCCAGTAGCAGTAACACCCCGTGTTATCTCAATTCGATTTTGGGTTCTTGGGCAAACTGCAATTTCACAATGCTTGCCCTTTCTTGCTTGCGCGCTTAGATAGATTGGATGGCCGATATTGAACCATCCCTGGCCAACATGCGCATTGACTCCCCATGTACCCGGGGAAGTCGCCGGGCATGGCTGCCCGGCTTGTGACAAATGTGGTATACCTCTATAAATATTTTGTTCTTCCCAACCGTACATACTGCTCTCCTGTCTGGAAGCCCCATCTGTCTAAATATAGAAAGTTAGTGGAAGGCGCCTAAGACACGTTCCTAATAGGCTTTCGGATCAGGTGCCATCAAAGCGTGTTAGGTGATGTTCTTTCTGGTATTGACTTACTTTTCATACATCTCCTCTCTACGTCAACTAAGCAAATGCGAACTGCTAGGGCATTTTTTTTATGTACGCTCCAATAACCAGCGATCAACCGTTTCAAAAGCCGTGGTCCGCGGTACGAGCTCGTAAACGAGTTGTCTGCACGGCGGATGGCCAAATAGGCGCATGTAAATTCACACTTGATTGCAAAGGATGACCGTGTTCAGTTGCTCAATTTAAATACCGCTTTACATATTAATGGTATAATTTTTACAACTGAAATATGGTTAGGTGTAGGTGGAAGACATGTTACAAATAGTGAATTAAGCTGGTATAATAATAGGTATTCAGTACTCCGGTGTGATCAAGGCCTTCGAGGAGGTGGTGTTTGTATATTAGTTAGAAAGACATTTAAGTTTTAATTGATTGATTGATTGATCTAGTCATACAAACAGTTATCTGTCGGATGAAACATGCTCAACATTTACACTAAACGAAGACTCCAGGGGAACATTGATTGATTTGGTTTTTACTTCTAATCCAAGAATAATAGAAAGTATGTCTGTTTTCAAATCCCCGACGCCCTCGGATCATAACGCAATGTCTTTTAATCTTTTGTTCGATTTCGAATATCCTCCTATTGAGGAGGCAGGATATAATTAAGGGCGAATACGACCAAATCATAGCAAAGCTGACACTTGTTCCATGAATATCCCCCCCCTGACTGTTTGATGTTATGCGCAAGCAGTCCCAGTCAGCGTGGGGGACGGGGGCACGACTGGTTTTTAGTGGGTTGGAGTCCCACACTACCGGTCCGCACTTGCAGGGAGCTCCCTTGCTGCGATGCCCGCGTGTGCAACCGCATTTTCCAGTTAGTCCTCTGAAAAAAACCGAAGACTTCAGGTATTCGACAAATCCAATCTCGATTTTAAAGATTTTAACTCTTTTCTAGGTATGCCAGTAAGCGCTTAAAGAGGAAAGAGGAAATAACTAAAAACAAATATTGCGGTTATTACTGATAATATCTCCAAGGCGAATGCCTTTAAAAAATATTTCTCTCTGTTTACATGGCCCAAACAGGTCCAACGAAAGCACTTACTTTCTCCCCGCCAACGTCATCAAAGTGCCCGTATTTATTTGTCTCGGAATATAATATTATAATACATCAACTCCCATCTAAATGTGGCCTCACCCCAGACTGTAGCCCTCCATTATTTTATAAAAAAAGTGGTGCATGTTATAACTGAGCCACTCTCATTAATTTATCCTAGGTCCTACAAAAATTGTGTAGTGCCTGATTTTTTTCGACAATCTGTAAATACGCATGTTCATAAAAAGGGATCCAATTCAAATGCTATAGCGTGTATATTTTTAACGTGTATATTATTTGACAAATGACTTGTGGATTATATATTTAGTTTCCTACAGACTGAGGGAGTGCTTGACGAGCAGCAACATGATTTTACTAAAGGCAAATCCACAGGAACGCAACTAGTTAAAATGGTCCAATCTTTGGTCCTTTTATATTAACAAAATAAAAGCATTTTACTGTATTTACTTTGATTTTTCTAAAGCATTCGACAAAGTAAACCTTAAATTAGATTAAAAACTTTTACAGAAACTAATTGGCCTAAATATAGGCAAGCACACTATTTTATGACTATCAGATAATTTAACGAATCAAAGGTTTTGTGTGCGGGTCAACAACCGTTTTTGTCGGTATGGGGTGTGTCTCTCGGGCGTGCCTCAGAGATCATGTCTAGGCCCAATATTATTCGGCATAATCATCTTAGATCTTAAAAACGTTATACCCGGAACCATTAATCACGTACTCTACACGGATGAGTCTTAACTTTATAAGCCAAATTGGCGCAAATAGCAAGAAAGGGATATTACACAAAACAATTGACTTCATCTCCGATTGGTGCGCCGAAAATGATATGATAATTTCGGTCCCTAAATGCGCCGTTGTGTGTCTGAAGGAAGCCCACGTTTACACACTTGATAGAGAAGAGTTACCCAGAATAAGCAGCATTCGCGATATTGGGGTAACGGTAACACCGGAGCTATATTTTAACCTTCACGTCACAAAAATTAATCAACTTGCTAGACTTGTATGTAATATGATATTTCGTTGTTTTATTATCAAATATTCAATGGTATATGTCCGCCTTTATAATAGTCTTGTAGTTCTCAAATTAATTTACAGCTGTGAAGTCTGGCGGGCGTATTTAAAGAAACATATTGATGCAGTCGAAAAAGTTGAGTCTAAATTCCTTCGACGTGTTGCATTGAGATGTAAGGTAAAGCGTAGCAGTCTCGACTTACTACCTATATCAGAACGACACTCAAGAGATTTAAAGATGAGTTTTTAATTTTCAAGCAGATCTTAAAATGTACGCATAAATCTCTCAGTGAAATAGACTTCGCGTATTTTTTTAATGTTCGCAACAACAATCTGCGCAGTACTCAAACCATGTCGTGAAAAATAGTTGCACGATCTGACCGAATCAACAACATGTTTGATTAGAACGCATGGCGAGAATATTGAGAACCATGAACTTGTGATATAATATTATAAACGGTACCATTACATATATTACGCAATGATATCACGCAATTATATATATTGTGCATTGTATATACTGATATCACGCAATTATATATATTGTGCATTGTATATACTGAATACAGGATTTTTGTGAATAGCCACGTTTATATTTATCTACCCTTTGAAAACGATAAAGGAGCACTCAAATTTAACAACACAGGCTTGTTTACTGCAGCCATTTGCAAATCTTGATAGGCAGGTTTTGCAACATATCTTAAAGCGGTTTAGACTTTAAGAACCTACGATCAAAGCAAACTGCATTTGCATTGTACAAATTCTGTTGTAAAATACTATTTTCATTTAGATATAACATTTAACCCAAGCTGCATCAGTTAGTCCGAATTTAGACGTCAAGTGTCATGCGTGCAGGATCTCACATGCACATAACTCGTCGCAGTTGCATCTTACAATATGTAAGGCCTTAAAATATGAACACTAGACATTTTCTATTACGCAGAATATATACATAATTGGCCAATGCGCTGTAAAATACTAGACACGGACGCCTCAAGTGGAGACGTGTGTCAAATTAATCCTGACAATAAATAAATTACAAGTTAATTGGCGTCAAGTTTTAAGACGTATCCGGTCTTAGTGAACAAAAATCGATAGGAAAGTTCACTTTATTGCTTGCTTGATGAAACGCAAAATCCCACAGCCATGATAAAAGTTTAATGTGCCGCTATGCTCTACAAGCGTTTTGTTTCACAGAGGTGCACGATGTCACAAAATTGAATTCCTTGAATTTTCGGCGAAGGCACAACACTTGCTGCAATCAATTAATGGCAATAGTCTATGGTGCAGCGTGAATAAGCATAACAATTGTTTGAACCCATGTGTACTAAGCGTACACTTATTAACGATTTATTTTTACAGGAGTGAGTGTGTGTTGAGTGTTGCCTACGTTTGAGAAACCCTGTTTACAACTTGTTTAGTCGGGTTGGCCAATACATTTAAGTAACTGCCTCTTGGCTGAGTGGGGTGGGCCTAAATTGGGATAATCAAAAAATCTGCAGAACGGAATATTCGTGAATTTTCGCCAAGCTCACAATACCGTTGATAAATATGATTTTAATGGCTTCAACGATTAGTCCCTTGGCTCAGGTTCAGCGGACCAGCATCGCCCATCACCGTTTTCTTGACATTAACTCAAAGGTCGCCCACCTCGATGAACCCTAAAACCATCGCGCGCACAGAGAACGTAAAGGACGTTTTTGCTAGGCGCGTGGTCAACTCGATACATCAAAATAGCCCACCGTCACCACTGTGCGGACTCTAGGTTGTATGTCCAACATAGTTGTTAAATTAGTCCTACAATTCTCATCCACCCTCTTGATTTGGCAATAATGGTACTTTGACAGTAATCAAAATTTTCACTGTTGTTACTACTCCGTATGCATACGCACCATTTCGCGGCGGCGTTCGAACGAAGCATGCACTATTGGCGACAAAGGTTTGGGTGGCGTTTCGGCTGCGGATACGGACAAGTGTTACGAGAGTTCGAGTCGTGTTACGAACGATGGATTTTTAGAGAGACGCGGCCAGCTACGCGGGCCAGCCACCGCCCAATGGTGACACTTATCCGATATATGCTGGCACCCCTCTTCAGATATTGCATTCACACTCATATACATAAGCACGCACACAGACATGCCCGCAAAAACCACTTAGCCAGTGCCTATGAGCCTGCCAGTTACCTGTCGTATCATGCCGTTGATCGTCATGGACGAATCGATTAAATGGTACAGCGACGGTGTAACTCGCAATAGGCAGGCGCGACTTGAGACACACGCGACAAGTAGAAAGGTACACGCTTCCAACGGGGGACGTTTAGGAACGGCACGGTGCGGGAGGGAAAGGAAGAGGCCACAGGAACTGACCACACAAGCGAACTACATATAGCAAACAGAATGATTACTGTCTTCGCCTCGAATCTGAGAGTAAACAGTGTGCTTTTGAGGGCCAACCCTCGGGATATGTGCTGGATATAGTATAATGCCGACGATCTCTCTCTCTCTCTCTCTCTCTATATATATATATATATATATATATATATTTATATATATATATATATATATATAAACATATAAATGTTTGTTCTGTTGATCAAGCAGGTATTGTATTTTGTTGTATTAGACGGTTTGTTTCTTTTATGATGATACGCCGTGCACTGCTCGCTGCAACGTCGACAAGTACATGATTCACCAGTTGCATGGTAGCCAGGTCATGCACGCATCGGCCATTTTCGTCTTCCAGTTCTTAATGTGCTGCCTAAACGCCTCAGTGCGTGCCAGATTTTAGCTTCGCTGCAAAGTCACCTTCTGAAGAGATATGTTCCAGCCGCATGGGCTGAAGTAAGGCCATATCATTTGTATCGTATATGCTGCTGTGCGGTCTATCTTGATATTAAATAGCTGTAAGGCTGCTTATAAAGACAAACGCACTGGCGTTTGGATACTATGTAATGACAAAGTTAGATCAAGTGTTCTACATTTTTTACAGGGTTTCCCTGAAGGTGAAACCCCTGCTCGACAGCCAGTGTTTCGTCTGCCCTGAATTAAATACCCTTCGTTTTATCTACATGTATAACCAGATTCTTCGAGTTCTTGTAACTTTGTAGAGTTTGACGCGCCTGCCGTGCGTTTTTTCATTATATATGGAACGAATCCTTTGTCAGCCGACGCGACTAAGCAGCCGTTTTTTGTGGCTCATGTCAGGCTGTCCACTGACTGCTAGTGAAATAATCTGACTGAGGCCGAAGATACCGCGTACAGTACACTGCGACTGTTTTAGTTCGGAGTGAGAGGGTAACGTTGAAAAAGCCAGACGGGAAGACGGGGGTTTGAATGCATTAAAAACAAATTATAACCAGCCAGTTATTGTCAAGTTGGCAGCAATAGCGTCAAAATCCGTTATTTTCGGATTCCAAATTCAGCCCTGGGAAAAAAATTGTCGAATCGTCAGTTTAAACCTCAGTGTCATATAATCCCAATATACGCAGATGTTTAGGTCCGAAATTGAATGGATGCCTATTTGTTGAAGACTGGTTTATATTGCCTTATCGTAACCGCCTAGCGCAAAACGACTATCCAATAATAGTCGACACACTCGCCCCCTTAAACACGGAGGCCAGTGCATTTGCCGCTGGCATCACGTCACGCAAGGCTGAACGTCTAAAGACCAAAATATATGCCCAGCTCGCCAACGAGTTCATTTTTGTGCCGCTAGTATTTGAGACACCCAGGGACCCGGCTCTGAGGCATGGTTGCTTTTATAGAAGATCGGCCAACGGTTTGAACTGGCAACAGGGGAAAAGAACTCTTAACTTTCTACTTCACCGGCTACCTCTGACGGTCCAGCGCAGCACTGCGGCAGCAATAACGGACACTATGAGGGGCTGCCTCGAGCATAAGCTCGACTGGTAGCGCTCCTCACAAGCCCTAGTGTAGTTAGTTAATCACATTCCCCTGTAACCCTAAAATTAGGTAATAAATATATTAGGAAAGTGATGTTAAGTCGACTGAATGGATAGTCGACCTCTACTAGTTTTTCAAATCATTACAGATTTCTTCCATCTGACGTATTAATTCGGCAGATTCACCAGTCAGCGCAAAGCATGCACCTATTATTTTGTGCTTCATAGTCCTACATGTTATGTCAACAGCGACACGGTCGATCGTAGTATTTGTTGACACTGTACAACGTTTGAGGTGGGGAGTACCGAGAATGCAAACCCCGCCCCCCACTCGTCCGATAGATCCGCCGATGGGACGGTCTCGCTGTTAGCCCACGTATAATGGACACAGACAATATCAATTTTAACTGAAGAGCGATCTTGACGGAGAGAATTGCGTACAACTTTCTTTACAGTCAATAAGTGTATATTATTATTGAAAATCGTTGTGGAAACTGCCAATTTCCTTGCGCCCGGTGTTAGTCACGCTATGGCAGGAAATGTCTCAACCACAGCAAAGTGTCCTCTCCGAAGGGTCTTTGTTCCATAATATTCGTACCATTTGCCCATAATTTCTCAGTAAACGTCTTGACATACTTGATAATTGACACATCCGCAACAAAGTAGGAATGTGTGGCATATCTTGGTTGTACTTTTCGTACCTTATGCGCCCAAGACCCCTTTGCGCAGGTGGCCGCTTGTTATTTATATTGCTGGACTGCTCAGCATATTGTTACGATGTTTTGCACTGCCGCTTCTCATAATAAATGATACCCTTTTTAGTTTACTTTAAAAAAGTCCGTTACAAAAAAAAAACGTAAGGCTAATGTGCGTTTTTTCCCACATAATTCTCATATATATACAGGGTGTATGAGAAATATGTGAAGAGCAATAGATGGATTTGTAGAGCCCGTTAAAGCAAATCTTTTTCTAATGAAACATGGTCACTGAGAAGTCTTGTTTTGGAGTGAGAGTAAAATTACTGCAATATGTGTATTTACACAGATGTGAATGCCATACGGGTGAAAGAAATAGTTGTACTTAGCTTTATTAACCGATGGCTGGTTGACAATATTGCGCGTACAGAGAGAACATACATTTACATATACGTGTATTCATCACGGTTCCAAAAGCCGAGACAACGGAACTGCTCTATCGCATTGTTGGAGGTGATATTCATCACAATGTTGCCCGCATATAGATACTGTCTTGAATAGTCTGCAGAACCTCCAAACGTGATCGTACGCCATGTTCCAGAGCGGAGACCCTAATGTAGCCTCTACTACTATTACCATATTAGTACGGTTCTTTTGCTAGCGACTGCATAATATAATATTACTATGCAAATAAAATTTCTCAGGCATTTACGAAAAATAAACTACAATAATACAAATAGTTTTCATTACTATCACTATGTATGTGTATCTCTATTACTAAGATAATAATTATATAACTCTATAAGCTCCAGTGTGACGCGGTAGCTGGCCTGTCTGAAAGCGCGCCCTAGGATGTCATTGATGGCATCATGGCGGCCCTGCGTAAGTCCGGCCAGCTTAGTGCAGGCCGCGTTCATCCGCCGTTCCTTCACACGGACATTCCTTTCTCTCAGACATGGCAATGGCAAGTCGAGACGCCACTGGTGGCACGGAACTGGTTGTCGACCAGCTTACTGCCGACCAGCTCGGACGGAAACACGCTCCGAGCCACGCTCCGGCGGCGTCGGATGCAACTGCTTTCAATCTAATGCTGCCAACATCTAACTCGCATGTCGACAGAAGAGTTAAGTGGGTAGCTTGAGTGGCGATTTAGTCCCAATCCTTCTGCCTAGTGACCTGTTCCTCATAAGGACGACCAGACAGACGCGCGCCGCAGATCCGAACACTGTCTTGTTGGTTGCAGATGAGTCCGCCGTCAGTAGCGGCCACGACAGGGGCACAGCTGTGTGACGAGGCAAGGAAGGTAGGCCAGTCCGTGGCCGAGCAAATGCCTATTCGACCCAGCTGGACCGACAAGTTTGCCTGCGTCCATGCGTTATCATCGAGCGTCATGCCAAGGATGTTTTCCAATGCTCTCCTCATCTGTTCGTCAAGGTCCAAAGTATCTGATGGCGAAAATAAGGCAGGTGAAGCCTGTAGTACGTAAAAATATTTTGCACTCTCATTGCGTGCCGAAGCAAAAAGCCCATCGTCGAGTTAGAACAGAGAGCCCCTGGATGCTTGGCGTACTGATGCAAGAGCAAGCTAAACGCAAGACAGGTCGCTACGTCCCTCTGCTGACAACCGGCTAATGACCTGATTTCCACATCACCGAACGTCAGGGGAGTTTGTCTGCTATGTGCTTGATGCATCATTAAGTGGAGGATCGGGGCATGCTTGGAAACCTCTGTCAAACGAGAGGTGCCCTCGTTTATTATCATATCATGTCACCTTTATTGAAAAGGGTATTAAAATAGAAGCAAAGTCGTTTCGAATAATGTGAACGACGTGCAATCCTCCAGGCAAATGAGTTGTTCACGACGTTTAACGTTTAAGTTAAACGCATTTTTGAAATCTAATTTTGAAAGGCAACTCGTTGTTTCTTGCTGTTTTTGAGAAAAGTGCTAGCTGTGCCGCATAACAACAACAATCTACTAGTCTATATGTGCATGAGGGCATTCCTTCCTCTGGGTACGCTTATTCCTGGACCCTAAAATATTAGGGCAATTATTACGTTGTTGAATAAACAATGTCTCCCTCTTTAGAGCTGCAGGTACTCTGTTCCTTCCAAAACAAATTTCGTTGGGAGCCAAATTTGAATCTTGTGTTGTGCTTCACTAATTTATCTTTGGTATGAATAAAAATATGCCATGCTTGTTTCTAATTTCCCTTTTCTATGAATGAAAAACCATATTCGTGTTTTGCTACGTTCTCTTTCTTATGTATTAAACAAAAACAATTAACGTATAGATTTAGGTCTGAACCATACAGCAGCAGAATTCATCCTTTTATTGTACTTTCCACCCTTTCTCTCATTTATCGTTTTTGATTTGTGGACTTGGGTATTGCTGTCAAAGCCAAACGGTGTGCGTTTATCTGCTGTATAAACAATCCTTTTGACAACGGGAAGGCTCTTAACAAAGCCTCATTTACAGTTAAACATGAAGCTATAGCAGCAGCCTGGCAGTGCAGTAGGTATTCCAATCTCCCATTTAAATTATAAAATGCTGGTTGATCTGTTGCTTTTTAGAGCTATGATAATACTACCTTGTGTGTATCGTGCTAATACGATTGAGAAGGATTTCCCACTCAATAACAATCGCAGCGACCACTAGTGCTATAATACAGATAAGCAAGGTGCATTGTAGATGATTGAGTCTGAACACTACAGTAAGCTCTGAAGTGTCGATGAGTACATTGTATTCAGCGTGGAGTTCCGCTAACAGTAGCCGGTGCGGTTCCCAATTTCCATATTGCCAATACGATTTGCCCCCTGGTTTCCAGTACCGGCTCTGAGAAGCTACCCGAATGAACATTTGTGTTTTAACGTCCAAACTAGCGTCCCCTGCAACGAGGTATTTTGACGTCATCGGCAGGAGGTTGTGTTCGCGAATACGTGAAACAACGGGGCTCGTCATTACTTCACTTGCACTTTTAATAACGACTAAACCAAATGTGACCTCGTAGTTCTGTGTCGTCTTTAGAGGGACGCCTAAGTGAGCTCTAATCAATTCAGGATTCGGGTAGCACATTAGCTTGCCGCACAGAAGTTCATTGTAGACTTGCATGCGTGTGACATTCCGAGCAATGTGGTAAGGCATGTAGCCGCGTAAGACGACAGATAGGTCTAGTGATTCACATCTTTGGTCAAGATGGCTGAAATTAAGAATGTCTCTCTCTGGTTCAAGGAGCCCAGACGTGAGCTCGTTCTTGTAGTCGCCGACAATGACCCAGCTGAATAGAACAAGAAACAACCCTAAAACGATCGTTCGACACGCTAAAGCCGCTCTACGTGCATTGGGAACTCGAACCTCGTAAGAAGAGAGGGCAAAACCACAAATCTGAAAGCACAGAACAAGTCCGTCCCAAAAGGATGCCCCGCTTGAAAGTATAACAGCAAGAAGTACCGTGGACACAAGCAGTAGACTGTACATAAACGTAAACGATTGTATGAATGCGTTTTCTGACGGTTCTACAACTGCCAAAAGCTTAACACAAGACACGTAGAATGAGTACACGAAATCCCTATAAGTTAGCTCTAACTCGTGGGTTTCCGCTTTTTCAGATGATTCAAATTTAAAACGAATGTACCTCAATTCCGCCGGCAAGCGTTGGCGAAGTGAAATGTTTTTAATGAACGGTTGTAGCGCGGCGTCCATAGCTCTTATCTGAAGTTTGCGAGACCCGTGATAATTTCCAAGTCGGGTAATAGTTGCGGCCAGACGAGTATCAGTCATTGGAGTAAGCTTCGTGGCCGGATAGGAGTGCACTTGAAACTTATCAATGAGAACGTGGTCGAATATGGTAGTGCATCGCCAAACAAAAGCGTACGTATGAAATTGCCTCGCCTTGTGGCTACCAATCATAAATAGGATTTGGGGTCGGATTTGGCTGTAGATGTCTGCCTCCAAAGAATACGTCATAAAGAATTCCGGATGCGTGTTAGGATTGACGTCTTTACAAAAATAGATGATGACAGGTCTCGGCACGCGTATCATTTCGCCAATATGGTCACGCATCTTCTCAAGTAGGCCTGTTTCGAGATCCTTTCGTAGCGTGCGTTTGTTCGAAGGGATCTCCACGCTAAATCCGACCGTCGAGATGTCAAATTCTTTGCCGCCGCTGGTCCCGCCCAAGTCGTGGCCCAGATACGCGCCGAACTCCATTGATTTGACGCAACTGCCGAGAATGAGAATCATGGCTTGGCGGGGTAAAACACGCCTCATCGAGAGGTGCTGCTCGAGTACAGATGACAGCTCGCCGATGCAGTCGAAGCCGGCCTCTGTGTCAAAACGCTCGAAGAGGTAACCGTTACTCTGGTGAAGTATATTATCCGTTAGCCAAAGTACGGCGTGCAACAATGTTAGGCAATGGTAGATCCGCATGTTTTCCCATCCGCTAGTGGGACCTTCGTTGCATAGCCTCATCAGTTTGCTTGTACTATTCCAATTGGCTCATTTCCATCAAGGCATCTACATATTGCTTCGATCGCCGACGCTGAAACGCAAAATCCGCATTCATATGATACATTAGACTTGCTCTGCTCTGTCTATGTGTTTTCTGTTAGGATTGTAAGATGAAAACATTTACTGTTAAATATCCGCTTTCACAACTGTGTATCTTTGCAACTTCCTTTTTGGGTACTGTGTTTATTAAAAACTCTTGTAAGGATATGCAACGATTACACCATAATTAAGTTAGCCGCGTTAAGGTTATTAAGTCAAAACGTAGTACGTCCACTTCCGTATCGTTAGCTGAACTTCGCACGACTTTTATGCATAGGAACATTCGTTCATAAAGCATATTGAGTTTTTTTAATGATTTATATTGGTGCAAAAGCAAGTTGCGAAAAAGACCGTAGCAAAAATAACGTAAAGACCGAGCCCACTTTCTGCCTGGACAAATACATCGCATGCTAGGCGCGCAACACCAGCTTTACTACCAAGTTCTGTTATGAGATTGCATATGTTAAAAAAATAATGTAAGTTCTGCTCATAAAAATACTGGAAATGGGGAGAAACAAGCTTACCAAATGAAACAATTGCTAATCCCATTCGATTAGGTACAACTAGGGCCAACAGCGTTCCCTCCTTAGTTCCCTAATATTCATAGATATATAAACGAATGTATACTAAAGCCAAAAACCCAACTAGACAGATAAGGACAGTTTGTTATAATAGTAGTAATTCAGGAGTAGCTATGACTCTCTATCCGGTGTTAGTCCGCTGGCGGGCGAGTTACGCGTGCTGCGGGGACCTTCACGCACCAATAAAACGTTGGTCAGACTGTATAAACTCCCAATAGTAACTTTCTCGAGGTCACTTTTGTTGGCGCGGGAGGCAAGGCATACGATATCGATTGAGTGGCAACGAATTCATATTGTAATTTTGTCATGGCCCATTCGAGGGTTGTTAAGGCTACTTTAAATGTACGAGGGAAGAAGCCCCGGGCTTTAGCAACCCGGTGGTACCGACTGGGACGCCTGCTGCCTTGGCTTAATAGGCACAACGAGAGCGAGTTAGCCACATTAACGCAGACCTCCCGGCGAGAGGACCGTCTGGCTCCGCTGCTGCCTTTCGCAGTGGTGGGGAACCCCTGCTCTGGAGTGGGTCGAGCCACCCTTCGGGAGAAAGAGTATATTCCGGGGTGTAACGCGGAATTGCGAGGTGACTGTATGTCTAATTGTCGGGTAGGAGTAGTGTGGTACCTTTATTCCGAACCTCGCTAGAGGGAAGGGTGGGGGAGCTGCTGGCCTGTCTATTCGGGCTGGCGGGCGCTCCTGTCACAGTTGTTCGTCTGCTACGGCGACAAACGGTCGTGTTTCGCAAGAGCTCTGTGAATATTCGCCTCGTTTTGGTGATCCTACCTCGTTTTCCCGGACAAGTTTTCCTCCTCGCTCCCAAGTGCCTGGTGCGGTGTGCTTTTCCCATTTTTTCCGAGTTTCTTCGTGGTTTTCAGCCGTTTTGGTGTTTTCGACCAAACGCGCTGATGGACGGCGATGCTGATGCGGACGGCGAGAGCAGCGGTTTGCGCAGATATCCATTCGAAGTGGCGTCTGCTACGCCGTCTTCGTCTACTGCGCTGGTGGCGTTGTCTGCCATGGCGGCGGAGGGTTGCCGCACGATGCGGTCACGTTTAGAATTGTTGTCCGATGCACCTATGCCCGACGTGCGCTGCATGTCGCCTGTGACGTCGGCGCCCGTCTATGGTGCAGGCGATGCTGCTGTTCGACCGATAGAACAGCCTCGCCCAGCTGACAACGACACAACGATGGCGGAGACAATGGCTACTGAGGCCGCACCAGGTGTCTCAGTTACGCAAAAGCCTGCTGTTAAACGGGCCCGAGCTGCCTCAGACACGGAGGACTCTTCTAACAGTGCGGAGGTTTCACGGAGCACCGATGATACGGCTTTGCGACAATTGTGAACAAGAAGTCGGCTAGACGGGTGCTTAAAGCTGAAGCGGAACTCTCGCGTTTCCGTGAATCGGTTGACAGTGGCGCCGGTCCAATTTATACAGTGCGATTTCTGCCACAGGATTTGACGGCTTTGCCGCCCGAAGCCCCCAGCAAGCAGCAGCAGAGCCAGCGCCCGGACTTTTCGGCTAAACAACTGTTGAAAGTGTTTAAAACGCTCCATGACCTTGTGCCGGCGGCAACGTTGGGAGGGGGTCCCAAAGGGATAACGGCCACGGTGTCTACGATCTCGGCCGCAAGTGACTTGGTGTCACTCAATGTATTAGAAGGCGTGACGGTCGTGGGACTATGTTCCTCAATGGATCAGTTATGGGGCGTTATCAAAGACGTCAACCTTGCCTTCTCTAACGAGTACCCCCTATCCGAGTTTGCCTCGTACGGTGCGGTGAAAATAAGGAGGGACACAAGGCCTGGGTGGAAAGATAAGCAGAGGGTCGTTCAAGTGCCGTCTAGCAGGATACATGTTCTGTTCAAAAGGACACCAATTACTAAGGTCTTTATTGTGTGGAGGGATCATGATGTAACGATTAAAGCATCGTCGCCGATTGTTTGCTTCCATCGCCAACGTACTGGCCACACGGCAACTCGTTGCACTCGCGCCCGTGCGTGTAGAAGATGTGGTGCGCACGATCATCTTGCCGCATCATGTCGAAATCGCGCTCGCTGCGTTGACTACAGGGGCCCTCACTCTAAAGGGGACTCGTCTTGCCCCGTTTTCGCGTTAGCTCGTGAGAAAAGCAAGGCCCTGCTTGGGTTGCGTATGCTCCAACATGCGCAGTTGTCGGCGCCGGCAGCCACCCTGGTCACCGCCCCGGACCCCGTACCACGCGAATCGGCACCTGGGACCTATGCGGCGGCGGTACGCCGTTTGGTGATTCCAGTCTCTTCGGGCGCGGCTCCGGAACCTTCGGCAGCGCCCGCTGAGGTCGTGCTCCCCCCTTCCGGCCGATCCCTGTCCCCCGGAATTCTTTGCTTCGATCGAAGACATCTATTGAAATGGAGCCCCCTAAATAAGCGGAGCGAGTAATGGACGCTGCTCACCGCCCTCCCAAGCGCCGTCGCCAATTGGTTACGAGTAGATCCTTCCCGCGCGGTCGCGTCGTCCCCCGTGTTCGGTCGCGCCTGCCTAAGTCGACAGACGACGTTGACCCTGTTTTTTTGTCCAAGGCCGCGTCACTGCTCGCACGTACCAATCCGAAGCTAGCCGACACGCTTCGAGGCATCGTTAACGCACTGCGTGCGCTGCTAGCTCTGGCGCCGTTGCTGCAAGGTCTGGTGTCCCCCGTACTCACTTCCCAATGACGGACCCAGACTCAGCCTCCGATCCCCCTCCTTAGAGCGCTTCAGTAGCAAGTACGCCCTCCATAAGGGTTTCTTGTCCGAGATGCGGCCGGAACTTCACCCGCCGCGGTCTCCCCATTCATCAAGCTAGATGCCGTTCCACGTCTGCGACTGCCGCTCCGTCTCCGACTGTCTCCTCCGCGCCAACACTCCCGTCGCAGCCAAGACAGCCGCTGGTCGACAGGCTCAGCCTTGCGTCCCAACAATCAAGGGTGATGCGCGTGGTTCCCCGGGCGGTGAGGCCTTTGGTTGCCGAGCTCCTTTGCGACGTCCTCGATTTTGTGGCGGCCAACAACGACCTCCCCTCGTGGGAGTCGCTCCTGTAATTCGCTTATGTGGTCCTTCAACTTCCACTCTGCACCTCGTCGTCAATCTCTTTGGCAGCGGCTGTCCGATCAAACCTCCGTGCATTTCGCGATGGCTGGCGTTTAGAGTATCGCGTAGTAGGTATTAGAAGAGCCAGAACGAACCCGTGCGACTCGCCTGAGGACTCGGCACGCCGCGTTTCGAGCAAGCTATCTTAGGGAGACGTTTTCGGGGCGGCCCGACTATTATGCTCTACCGACTCATTTGCCTCGGGAGACTGCCGTACATGCAGCAAGAGCCTTTATGCACTTAAGTTCCCCCGGTACGGCACTCCTGAAGTTGGATTTTTGCAATGCATTCAACACCATCCGTAGGGATCACCTCCTTCATGCGGTTCTGGATACAGTCCCGGAACTCTTCACTTTAGTAGAACACGCGAACAAAGAGCCATCCGTCCTGTTGTTTGGCGCCGCGACGTTGTTTTCGGCATCATGCATACATCAGGGGGACCCCTTGGGACCGGCCCTATTCAGCCTGGGGATACGTAAGCTGGTTAACTCCGTTCAAGTGCCATTCAACGCTTGGTACCTTGACGATGGCACACTTGGTGGACCGATGGTGGACTTGCTCGATGAGGTGCGCAGAGTCCTTGCTTTCGAGGCAGTCAGTGGTCTGGTGCTGAACACGGCCAAATACGAGGTGTTCGCTCCGAGGACAGACCTAGACGACCCCTCATTGAGTGCCTTGCTCGAGCTGCTACCGGGGTGTAGAGTCGTGGCTGACCACGAAATAAACCTTCTTGGCGCACCGGTTCTGCCCTCTGCGTTATCGGGACAACTCGACCCCTTGATGGACAGATTGTGAGCGATGCAGGAACGTCTTCCGCTGGTTGGAGCCCACCAGGGACTCTACCTGCTTCGCTCGTCGTTCTCCGCGTGCCGCATCGTACATATTTTACGGTTCATAGACTGCTCAGGCGATTTGAGCCATCTTCTCCAACCATTCGACGACCAGATTGTGGAGGCCCTACGGACGGTGCTAAGTCTAAACTTACGACCACGAGAGGTGCGCCAGGCGGCCCTCCACACTTCCATAGGCGGCCTTGGTCTCCCCTCGGCTCGATCCTTGGCGGGCCCGGCCGTGGCTGCCTCGATGCATGCTACGTCGGAAAATGTCCAGCGCCTGCTCCCGCCGGCGGCTCGGGCAATGTTCGAGGCGGCTCGTGACGATATAGCGACTGGACTTCAAGCCTGGTCCTGATAGACTTGCCTGTCAGAGGGCCTGGGCCGAGAAGGCCCACGAAGCTTCGCTTAGTTCGCTGCTTGAAGAATGCGGTGATGACCAGGACAAGGCACGTCTTCGAGCTGTCGCTCGCCCAGGAGCAAGCGACTGGTTGCATGCACTACCCGCTGACTCACTGGGTATCCGCCTTGATGACCAATCCACCCGGATATGCGTTGGCCTGAGATTGGGAGCTGATTTTGTTGAGCCACACAGATGCTCTTGTGGCGAGCCCGTTGGGCGACTCGTCAGACACGGCCTGTATTGCGCTCACGTAGCGGGCCGGCGCCCAAGACACATTGCTTTCAATAAAATACTTGCAAGATCGCTGCGGAGGCTGGGGATTCCCTGCGTCCTGGAACATCCTGGGCTTTCAGGAGACGACGGTAAGCGCCCCGACGGTATGACTTTGATACCCTTCTATAAGGGTCGTTCCCTGGTGTAGGATGCGACGGTGACCGACTCTCTGATCCCTTCTCTTGTCGGTCCCGACGCCTCTCGCCTGGGGACTGCCGTTTCGCGAGCTGAGACCTCAAGGATAAGAAAGTATTCGGACCTAAGTCGGGCGCACCACTTTTCGCCATTCGCGTTCGAGACGATGGGTGGCCCTGGGCCCCTCACGGTAACACTGATCTCTCGGGTTGGCGGCGCGTTACAGCAGACGACGATGGACAAGAGGGCGCACGCCTTCTTCTCCCAGCGACTGTCCCTGGAGATCCATAGAGGAAAGAGAAGAAGAAGACGCGACAGTGCTCGGAAAAATGAGAGACTGGATGGACCCGGACCTTCGCGCCAGGGGGCGGGCAGGACTTCCTCACGGGCATGAGCGATAGAGCGGCTACGGCGCGCAGAAGGAGCAACTAGGTCGACGAGCAGCAACGTCGTGAAGCATTATATATATTTATAATCGGTATTTAAATAAAATTCCAGTAACTATGTCATCTAATAGTAGTAATTTCGATCATTTTAAGCAATTACAAAACCCGAGGATCTCATTGAAGTAATACCACAAGTATCCCGGTCATGTAGGTTAGGGGGACACCAGGTTTTTAGTGGGTTTGAGAGAACCACACTACCCAGACCAAAGGATGTGCGTTATGCATTTTTGTTCCTAGCCCCTGTAAAAAAATAAAAACAAAAGACCCGAGGATCACAGGAAATGAACACGAACATTTGCACAAGTTAGTCCTACGAGCCGTATACAACAAACTAAAAGACCTTCCAGTCGAGTAGGTTCGGTTGGTACCGCGAGGTTATTTTCCCAGTAGCAGTAACACCCCGTGTTATCACGATTTGATTTTGGGTTGTTGCGCAAACTGCAATTTCACAATTCTTGCGCGCTTAGATAGATTGGATGGCCGATATTGGACCATCTCTGGCCAACACGCGCATCGACCCCCATGTACCCAGGGGAGTTGCGTATACCTTATAAATATTTTGTTCTTCCCAAACATACATACTGCTCTCCTGTCTGGGAGCCCCATCTGTCTAAATACCGAAAGTTAGTGGAAGGCGCCCAAGACACGTTCCTACTAGGCTTACGGATCAAATGCCATCAAAGCGTGTTAGGTGATGTTCTTTCTGGTATTGACTTACTTTTCATGCGCCTTCTCTCTACGTCAACTAAGCAAATGCGAACTGCTAAAGCAATTTTTTATGTACGCTCCAATAACCAGCGGTCAACCACTTCAAAAGCCGTGGCCCGCGGTGCGAGCTCGTAAACGAATTGTTTGCACGGCGGATGGTCAAATGGGCGCATGTAAATTCACGCTCGATTGGAAAGGATGACCGTGTTTAGTTGCTCAATTTAAATATTGCCCTACATAATACTGATATAATTTTTATAACTGAAACATGGTTAGGTGTAGGTGGAAAACATTTTACAAATAGTGAATTAAACTGTGATACTAGGTATTCAGTGATCCGGTGTGATCGGGGCTCTCGAGGGGGTGGTGTTTGTATATTAGTTATAAAGACGTTTAAGTTTTGTGAAGCGAAACCACGAAGCCTACTTTTGCAATTGTTTGTAAAACAAACGGCTTATATCAGCAAGTGACTGAAATTACGCATCCGCCAGTGGATGCAAGAAACTCAATCGACAAGGTTGTGCCAGAATATAGTATAAACTTAGATAATTGTTGCTTGTTGTCTGCTAGCAGTCGTGATGTTCGGTTGTTCGAAGTGTTCGTTCCCGTTAAAGACGGGTGAACAACTAGTGGTGTGCAGTCAAGGCTGCTCAAAAGTTTTCCACGGGGGTTGTCTAAACCCCGTTCCCCCCGAGGATGCGCACTCGGCTCCGTGTGGAGCCTGTGACACCCAGGAACCAAGTCACGGTACGTTGTGCGGCCGATTGAGCGAGCTACAGTGGAACTTTGTGAAACTGTGGTTAGCACACACGGCACTACATGAGCGGGTTGCCAAAATCGAGGCAATCCCGCAGGAACAGTTTGCCGCACCCCTTACGCTTACAGGGTGTTTGAACTCCACGCTAAGTGACAAAACGTGGAGAAAAACGGCGGAACGCGGACAAAGCGAAAAAACAAGAAAGCAAGGCTAGCAGACGGCAGAGAAGGAGCCAAGAGAAGCTTGGCGTCTGCAGAGTTGAGTAATGACAGTGGCAACTTGAACGGCGCTGTTGTTGAGTTGGAACCACCGGGTGGTGGTACAGCGGCGTCACCAACTGTGGTAACAACAACGCCGACAGCAGATCCAGCTGACCCACGACCGGAGGAAAGGGCAGACGACGATGGTTTTGTTGTGGTTCGTAAGCGACGAGACAACAAAACATCGAATGCAGCGCGGTAGCGCAACAGATGACATAGGCGTATTGGTAGTCTATGCTAGACCGGCGATGATCTGCGCCTTGAGAGTGGCACGATTGGCGCAGAAGACATCGGCGGTCGGGCTGCAAGTGTGGCTTACTGGCAAGGGCATAACTATGAAAGCAGTGTGGAAGCTACATACACATGGTAGTGATGCTGTGTTCTGTGTGGTGGTGCGTGACGAAGATTACGCAAACTGTCACAGAAATTAATTCTGGCCAAAGGGAAGTCTGTTCCGTCGCTGGGTTGGGGACGTCTCCTACGAGAGGATGGTTAAGGAGAGTTTTAGTGCGCCTGGCGGTCCAAGCCCCCGTAAGTGACTAGCCAGTTGTAGAACTGCAAGCGTAGTGGCAAACATACCTCTACGAGTGCTTCTCTGGAATTGCGAGGGACTTAAGGCGGCAATGGATCTTGCACGTGATGACATGTTTAAGTTGGTTGATATTGCACTCTTCACGGAGACATTTCAGCGGGGCGAACTGCATATCAATGGTATGCAAGGCTTTCACCAGCTGGCTGTCTTACCTGCGGGAGGTCGAGGAAGACCTGTGTGCTCTCCTCTGGGAGGGTAAACGTCGCTGTATTCTATTTCCCACCCACATTCAATTCTGCGGAGGTTGCTGAGACGGTAAGCTTTGGACTTTCAGAGTTAACCCTGACCATGCCAACTATCGTCGGCGGTGATTTCAATGCCAGAATCGATTGTGGATCTAACGATAATAAAGGCGAGGTGCTGCTTCAGGTGATGGAAAATATTGGTCTAAGATGTGCAAACGCGCGCGGAGACTATACATATTTAAGTCACAATGGAGGCAGCACCATCGACCTGTTGTTTCACAACCTTGTCAGCCGTGAAATTGAAAGCTTCGATGTTCTCGATGAAGCGGCCCAAAAACACCAACCAGTGTTGGCCGTTGTCGATGTTCCCGGTATTTGGCGAGACCGACATAATCCGCCGCGCTGGTCTGCAATGAGACTGATTAATCTATCTCTTTTGGACAGAGCGGGGGGCGGTCTTGAGGTAAGCCCTGACATCGATACCACCTGTGACCAGCTGGAGAGGACGATGAGAAGTGCAGTGAAGTGGAAAAAGCAACTAATCTTTTATTCAGTCGTGACGTTGCGGCCGTATCTCCAATCGTACAGCATCCGCTTACATTGGAGCAGCACAACATGAATCAGCCTTTCGGAGTGGAGGAGGTGTGCCGGATCCTACGATCACTCGCGAAGAGAAAGAGCTCAGGGCCCGATCAGGTCTGCTATGAGCATTGGATCCAGTTACTCCCTCTCTTGGCAGAAACTCTTTGTGATTTCTTTAATGAAATTATAATGCCTACGCAAAACGGATGCCTAAAGTCTGGCATGTCGCCAGGCTTTCTCTTCTGTACAAGGGTAGGCATAGTAATGACCATCAGGATCCAAATCTCTACCGTGGAGTGGCGTCAGAACGCACATTGAAGAAGATTTTCTGTAAGTTGGTTATTCGGCGGATTGAGCACGTGGCTGAAAAGGCACTTCCACCGGAGCAATTCGGCTTTAGGAGAGGCCGAAGCACCCGTGATGCAATCCACGTTCTCGAGTCAGAAATCGAGCAAGCTGTGGCACAACCCAGAGGTCATCTGTATGCAGTCTTTATTAACTGCGTCAAGGCCTTTGACAAAGCCCCTCGCTGGTTGAAGCATTCCAACGAGCAGGCGTGGGTGGCTCTCTCCTGAGTGTAATAGCAAGTTTCTTTGAGGAGGACACCTTGTTGGTAGACGGTGAGCAGGGTGTATTGGAGATTAAGCAAAATGTGGGAACTCCGCAAGGAGACCCGCTGAGCTGCGTCTCGTTTACACTTCTCCTCGTCTGACCTCGTCGGTTACGTCCGACAGGAATACCAAAAAGCCGTGGTGGTAATGTATGCAGATGATATCGTGGTCGCTCATCGCGACTCAGGTGCCATCAAGCGCATTACCTCTATGATAGAGGCGTTCCTTGTCTCGAAGGGACTTGAGATAAACACCAGGAAGACCAAAGCCATGAAATTCAGGCGTGGAGGTCGATTGGCTGCCAGAGACGTTATACGTTGCTGCGGCCAACTATTGGAGTTTGTTAACTCTTTCCAGTATTTTAAGCTTCGGGTTCATTATACGGGAACGACGTTCACAGCGCATTTAAACGAAACAGTACGGAAGGCACTTGTCTCTCTTTACGAGGAAGTAGGCAATGTCCGAAGACTGTCCGTTTTCTCAGCAGTGAGGCTCTTCATGCTTAAGATTGTTCCGGGGCTGATGTATGGCCTTGACAGGGTGTGGAACCACCTCACACTGGCGAATTTTAACCAGCTTGAGAGGTGTTTCTCATTATATATGAAGCAAGTGCTTTGCTTGCCTATTCGAGCAAGGAGCCGCTTTGTGCATCTCATGTCAGGTTGTCCACCGGCTACTGAAACAATCCGACAAAGGCTGAAGATGCCGCGTACAGTACCATACGAATGTTTCATTTCTAAATGGGAAGCTAAAGTCGAACAGGCCAGACGGTCGGTGGTTTGGACGTTTTCAATGCCGTGCACCTTTGGTCTGGTCCTGCATGTGACAGTCGCCACGTATACACCAGGTACATAGTGCATGGTTATCACTACCTGGTATGTTCAAACGCAGTCTTTGACGAGGAGTACGAGTTGTGCACCTGCCGGTTCTGCCTGCAGAGGTGTGCCATGCAGTGGAATGCACGCTGGACAAAACATCGTTGCACTACTTCTCTCGCCGAAAGCGTAAAGATGATAGAGTATTATGAAGAAACATCTTGAACTGTATATTATACTCAATCTGAGCGAAATAAATATAATTGAATAAACTTAGGTTATTTATCTAGTCATACAAACAGTCATCTGTCGGATGAAACAAGCTTAACTTTTACGCCAAACGAAGACTCCAGGGGAGGATTGATTGAATTGGTTCTTACTTCCAATCCAAGTATAATAAAATGTATGTCTGTTTTTAAATCCCCGATGCCCTCGGACCATAACGCAATTTCTTTTAACCTCTTATTCGATTTCGAATATTCTCCTATTGGGGAGGAAGGGCATAATTAAGAGTGACTACGACCAAATCATAGCAAAACTGACACTGTTCCATGAATATATATCTTCCTAAACGATCTTGTAAATATTTATCGTAATCTCTTGCCATTATTATTGTTATTATTATATCTTAGTAATAATACAGATGGAGCGACAATTGTCTCCTGAGAACGGGTGCACTGGGAATATTACTCTATCTCGTATAGAGTGGGTTGGGACCACTTCTGTGGTTCACTTCGTTACAATATGTATAATTGTTTTGTTTATCAAATGCACGCTGTTATCGAGGAATTTATTCCCAAACGCACCGGCAAGGCTTAAAATAACACTAGGCGTCATGAGTATATCTCTAGTCTATAATCACTTAATGAAAATGACGCAAGTCCGCGATATGCGACCAAACTTCGTGGGGCAAGCAGAAGACTTCGGGTATTCGACACAGCCAATCTCGATTTTAAAGATTCTTAGTCCTTTTTAGGTATGCCAGTAAGCGCTTAAAGGGAAAAGATGATATAACAGCACTAAAACAACTAATGCGGTCATTACTGATAAGATCTCTTAAGCGGTTGCCTTCAAAAAATATTGATTTATGTTTACGTGGCCCAAGCAGGTCCAACGAAAGCACTTACTTTCTCCCCGCCATCGTCATCAAAGTGTCCTTATTTATATGTGTCGTAATATAATATCTCAAAAAAATACATCAACTCCCATCTTAATGTGGCCTCACTCCAGATTGTATCCCTCCATTATTTTATTAAAACGTGGCGTATGTTATAACTGAGCCCTCTCTCATTTATTTATGCTAGGTCCTACGAAGATAGTGTTGTGCCTGATTTTGTTTCTGATAATCTGTAATTAAGCCTGTATATAAAAAGGGATCCAAGTCAAATGTTGATCATTCGAATGCTATATAGACCTGCGGTACACTCATCAATAGCGTGTATAATTATTGAAAAATTACTTGTGGATCATATATTTAGCTTTCTGCAGTCTGAGGGAGTGCTTAACGAGCAGCAACACGGCTTTACTAAAGGCAAATCCACAGCAACGCAACTAGTTGAAACAGTCCAAGATTGGGCCATTTATATTAACAAAAAGAGATTCTTTGATTTTATTTACTTTTTTTTTGCATTTGAACGAGTAAACCATTAAAAACTTTTACAGAAACTAACTGGCTTAAACATAGGCAAGCACACTGTTTCATGGATATCAAATAATCTAATGAATCGAAGCTTTTGTGAGCAGGTCAAAAACAGTTTTAGCCGGTATGGGGTGTGTCCCTCGGGCATGCCTCAGAGATCATGTCTAGGCCCAATATTATTCGGCATATTCATCTTAAACCCGAAACTATTAAGCACAAACTCTAAACTGATGATTTTCAACTTTTCAACTTTATAAGTCATTTGGCACAAATAACAAAATGGAGATAATACAGAAAACAATTGACTCCATCTCCGATTGGTGCGTCGAAGATGATATGATTATCTCGGTTCCTAAATGCGTCGTTGTGTGTCTGAAGAAGGACCACGTTTACACACTTGATAGAGAAGAGATACCCAGATTAAACAGCATTTGCGATCTTGGGCTACCGGTCACACCGGAGCTAGATTTTAACCTTCAGGTGACGAAAACTATTCAACCTGCTAATCCTATATGTACTATGATATTTCGTGTATATTGATCGACTTACTACCTATATATCAGAACGACACTCAAGAGCAGATTTTAAAATGTACGCACAAATCTCTCAGTCGAATAGACTTTTCATATTTTCTAATGTTCACAACAACAATCTGCACAGTACTCAAATCATATCGTCAAAAATAGTTGCACCATCTGACCGAATCAACAACATGTTTTCGTGGCGTATGGTGAAAATATTGAGAACCATGAACTCATGATATTATATTATAAACTGTACTATTACATACATCATCACGCAATGATGATACTATTGCGCGCTATTATATGATAAAATGTTATATATGCCTTTTATATTGTGCATTGTATATATTGAATACAGGTGAATATTTGTGAATAGCCATATATATATGTATCTACCCTGTGAAAACGATAAAGGAGCACTTGAAGTGAACAACACTGGCTTGTTCACTGCATTCATTTGCAAATATTGATAGGCAGATTTTGCAACCTATGTTAAAGCGGCTTAGACCTCAAATTGCAACTATGAGCAAAGCAAACTGCATTTGCATTGTACAAGATCTGTTGTGAATTTTTTTTTCATGTAGATATACCATTTAAACCAAGCTGCATCAGTTAGTCCGGATTTAGTGACGTCAAGTGTCGTGTGTGCAGTTGCATCTCTGCACAGTATGTTAAGCCTTAAAATATGAACACTAGACATTTTCGATTACGCAGACCACCTATGTCATATATATGCATATTTGGCTAATGAGCTGTAAAATACTAGACACGGACGCCTCAAGTGGAGGCGTGTGTCAAATTAATTCTGACAATAAATAACCTACGAGTTAATCGGCGTCAAGTTTTAAGACGTGTCGGTTTTAGTGAACAACGATCGATATAAGAAGTTCACTTTATTGCTTGCTTGACGAAACGCAAAATGCCACAGCCATGGCAAAAGTTTCATGTGTTGCAATGCTCTAGAAGCTTTTTAGCACTCACTACACCAACCAAATGCCGGCTTCTGAAGTATGCCAGCGTGTGGTCACAGAGGTGGACGAGGTCACACAGTTAAATTCCCCGACTTTTCGGCGAAAACACAAACACTTGCTGCAATCAGTAGATAACAACATTCTATGCTACAGTATGAAAAAACATAAAAATATTTAACCCCATGTGTACAATTAAAAAAGGACGACAGAGGTACAAATAGCGTACACATATAGACCATACATTTGATTCGTGTAATGCACGGATTCAAAGGCTGTTTGACTGGAGTGAGTGTGTGATGAGTTTTGCCTACGTTTGAAAAGCCCTATTTACAATTTATTAAAACCGGTTGGCCAAATAATCTAAGTAGCTGCCTCTTGGCTGAGTGGGGCGTGACTAAATCGGGATTATCGAAAATTCTGCAGAACGGGGTGGGGTATTCGTGAATTTTCGCCAAGCTCACAATACAGTTGATAAATATGATTTTAATGGCTTTAAAGATTAGTCCCTTGGCTCAGGTTCAGCGGACCAACATTGCCCATCACCGTTTTCTTGACATTTACTCAAAGGTCGCCGCTCGATGAACCCTAAAGCCGTCGAGCGCATAGAGAACATAAACGACGTTTTTGCTAGGCGCGTGGTCGACTCGATACATCAAAATGGCCCACCGTCACTACTGTGTGGACTATAGATTGTATGTCCAACATAGTTGTTAAATTATTCCTACAATTCTCATCCACCCTCTTTATTTTGCAATATTGGTATTTTTGACTTTAACAAAAATCCTAATTTTCATTGTTATTATTACTCCGTATGCATACGCACCATTTCGCGACGGCGTTCGGACGAAGCATGCAATATTGGCGACAAAGGTTTGGGGGGTGTTTCGGCTGCAGATGCGGACAAGTGTTACGAGAGTTCGAGTCGTGTGACGAACGATGAATTTTTAGAGAGACGCGGCCAGCTACGCGGGCCAGCCACCGCCCAATGGTGACACTTATCCAATATATGGCACCCTTCTTCAGATATTGCATTCACACTCATACACATAAGCGCACACAGACATGCCCACAAAGACCACTTAGCAAATGCCTATGAGTCTGTCAGTTGCCTGTCGTATCATGCCGTTGATCGTCATGGACGAATCGATTGAATGGTACAGCGACGGTTGAACTCGCAATAGGCAGGCGCGACGTGAGACACGCGCGACAAATAAATAGGTACACTCTTCCAACGGGGACCTTCAGGAACGACACGGTGCGGAAGGGAAAGGAAGAAGTCACAGGGACTAGCCACACAACCGAACTACATATAGCAAACAGAATGATCAATGTCTTCGCCTCGAATCTGAGAGTAAACAGTGTGCTTTTGAGGGCCAACCCTCGGGATATGTGCTGGAAATAATATAATGCCGACGATTTCTCTCTCTCTCTCTCTGTCTCTCTCTCTCTCTCTCTCTCTATATATATATATATATATATATATAAATGTTTGTTTTGTTGACCAAGCAGGTATTGTATTTTGTTGTATTAGAGGGTTTGTTTCTTTTATGATGATACGCAATGCACTGCTGGCTGCAACGTCGACAAGTACATGATTCACCAGCTGCATGGTAGCCAGGACATGCACGCATCGGCCATTTTGTCTCCCAATATTTAATGTGCTGCCAAAACGCCTCAGTGCGTGCCAGATTTTAGCTACGCTGCAAAGTCACCTTCTGAAGAGAGGTGCTTCAGCCGCATGGGTTGAAGTAAGGCCATATCACTTGTATCGTATATGCTGCTGCGCGGCCTATCTTGATATTAAATAGCTGTAAGGCTGCTCATAAAGGCAGCCGCACTGGCGTTTGGATACTATGTAATGACATAAAACTCCAATTAATTCCTTGACATGTGGCGTAAAACGCAACTCAGTGGTGGTAAGTTACACATCAAGGTAGATCAAGTGTTTTACATTTTCTACAGGGTTTCCCTGAAGATGAAACTCGACAGCCAGTCCTTCGTCTGCCCAGCATTGAATACCCTTTTTTAACCACATGTATAACCCGAATCTTCGCGTTCTCGTAACTTTGAAGAGTTTTACGCGCCTGCCGTGTGTTTTCTCAATATACGATGGAACGAGTGCTTTGTCAGCCGATGCGAGTAAACAGCCGTTTTTTGTGGCTCATGTCAGGCTGTCCATTAGCTGCTCGTGAAATAATCTGACTAAGGCCGAAGATACCGCGTACAGTACACTGCGACTGCTTTAGTTCGGAGTGAGAGGCTAACGTTGAAAAAGCCAGATGGGAGGACGGGGACTTGTATGCGTTCAAAGAAAAATTATGACCAGCCAGTTATTGTCAAGTTGGCAGCAATGGCGTCAAAATCAGTTTTCTCGGATTCCGAATTCAGCACTGGGAAAAAATAGTCGAATCGTCAGTTTAAACCTCAGTGTCATATAATCCCAAGGTACGCAGATGCTTAGGTCCGAAATTGAATGGATGCCTATTTATTGAAAGCTGGTTTATATTGCCGTATCGTAACCGCCTAGCGCAAAACGACTATCCAATAATAGTCGACACACTCGCCCCCTTAAACACGAAGGCCAGTGCATTTGCCGCTGGCATCACGGCACGCAAGGCTGAACGTCTAAAGGCCAAAACATATGCCCAGCTCGCCAACGAGTCGAGCCCGGTGGCGTGGTGGATTAAGTCTCCGCCTCGCAACCAGAGGAGACACTAGATAGGTGCGCGGGTTCGAGCCCCACCGTTGCACACCGTTTGTATTTATAGGGGTCCATCTATGAAGCAATGTGAAAAACGGTTCCGTGGACGTTAAATCTTGGCTGAGGGTCAGCCCGAAAACTTTACTTTTCAGCTCGCCAACGAGTTCATTTTCGTGCGGCTAGTATTTGAGACACCCACGGACACGGTCCTGAGGCATGGCCGCTTCTCTAGAAGATCGGCAAACGTATTGACGGTCCAGCGCAGCACTGCGGCAACGATAATGGATACTATGAGGGGCTGCCTCGAGGATAAGCTCGACTGGTAGCGCTCCTCACAAGCCCTAGTGTAGTAAGTTCATCACACTTCCCTGTCCCCCTAACGTTGAATTAAAAATATGTTAGGAAAGTGATGTTAAGTCGGCTTTCAAATCGTTATAGATATCTTCCATCCGACTACTAATTAGCCAGATTCACCAGTCGGTGCAAACCAATTATTATTATTTGTGCATCATATCAGGTTTACATGCGATGTCAACAGAAACACCTTCAGTTGCCGTATTTTTTGACACTGTATAACATTTTTAGAGTTAATAAATGTTTATTATTTTAATATGTTGTGGGACTTGTCAACTTCCTTGCGCCCGGTGTTTGTCACGCTATGGCAGGAAATGTCTCAACCACACCAAAGTGTCCTCTCCGAAGGGTCTAAAGTTCATAATTTTCGTACTATTTGCCTATTATTTCTCATTAAACGTTTTGGCCTAGTTGAGAGTCGACGCAATCCGCAACAAAGAAAGAATGTGTGGCATATTTTAGTTGTACTTTTCGTATCTTATATGACCTAGGATTTGCGCAGGTGGCCGCTTCTTTATTGCTGGACTGCTCAGCTTATTTTTACGATGTTTTGCCGCTTCTCCAGTAAATGATTCTCTTCTGAGTTTACTTCAAAAAAGCCCCATCAAAAAATAATATATATATAATTTTTTTTTGGGAAGAGAGTTAAATGCAGTTACGCACTACCGCTACGAGGTGAAAATATTGCTTTTCATCTCGAGCTGTGTGGGACTCGGCCCCAGCAGGTGGATGTTACGCCGCGGAGACCCATACCCACTAAACGCACCTCCCCCCTTAAACTTCACTCTCTAATGGCCCAGATCTCTATAGAACAGTGCTATGGGCCATCAGGAGAATTGTCGAGTGCCCTATCGGATCAATTGGCCGAGGTCACTCACGAGTTCGCCCAGCTGTCAAGCGCACTTTGTCCCAGCCTTTGCAAACCCGTTTGATTCAAAGTTGCGCTTTCTTCAGCCGTGCCGGCCTCAAAAAGATTCTGTCTCTCTTTTCATCTTCTGTGTTTTGATCTTAGCATTTTTTTGAAATGTCTAATTTAGTAAATGCATTTATTTAGGGATTTAATATATACGTATGAATGCTTAAATCTACGGCACCGATGGCTCACTTCTCATCTATCACACGTGTCCGAGTGGGAGTCTTGCCCGACCCTTGACGCGAAGACGCGGGTCCATCCAGTCTTTCATAGTTCCGAGCACCGAAGTCGCGTTACCTCTTTTAGCATCTTGGCGTATCTTTAACTGAAAAGGACTCTGACCTTGTTTGCTGGTGCTCCCGACTGCGACTCTTAGACGCTCATCCAGCCCTCTACCTGCTTCGCGTGAGTTTGTCAACTCCGAGGCTGATGTACCTCTTGCGTTGCTCACGAGCCTATGCCAAACCGGACCTGCTTTAATCGTTCGACGAAACCTTGCGAAGTACCCTTCAGGATATCCTAAACGTTCAGCTTAGACAAACATCGTGGTTACAAAGTTCGCTCCCAACGTCCGCAGGGGGAATGGGGATTCGCGGATTGCCATTTTTACCTACCTCGAGTCTCTAAAAAGAACCGAGACTTTGGTGTCAGGGATCGCATCACCAAATGCCTACACAAGCTTCATCGCCCAATCGGAACAAGCCTGCCGCTACTATGCAGAAAAGTAGTGTCCATTGCCTGAGCGCATTTCACAATCGGCCTTGGACTTTCAAATAGTTAAGTCGATTTAAGAGCGGTTAATGATTCAGGCAAACAACGTTAAAGTGCAGGCGCGACTGAGAGCCGTGTTCGATCCGATGAGCAGAAAAGGGCTTGAGGCCATTTCCTCACCGCAGCTGGGAACGATGCTGGACAATACTACACTCCGAATCGTCTCCGACCTGCTTTTGGGGGAATCAGTCTACTTCGCACATAACTGTGCAAGATGTGACCTAGCAGTGTCTTCTACGAGTGAGCATGCTCTGGCTTGTAAGAGGAGCGCCGGTAGATTCTCAAGGCATTCGGCTTTGATCGATGTAATACATCGGGCAATGCAGTCAGCCCACATACCTGCAGTCAGCCCACATACCTGCAGTCAGCCCACATACCTGCAGTCAAAGAGCCGGTAGGTCTGTCAGCCCAAAAGTCAACTGCGTCCGGGCGGCCTGACTCTAGTTCCATGGAATGAAGGTCGCTGCCTCGTGCAAGACATCACCGTGTCTTGCACGTTGGTTTTCATATGCTCGCTATACCAGCCGGAAGGTCGGAGCAGCCGCTCGCCTCGTTGAAGATCGCAAGCTGGCAAAGTATCGTGAACTGGAGCAAAACTTCATCGGTTAACCAATCGCCTTCGAGACACTACGCCCATTGAGAAAAATGACAAGGAGCTTTCTGACAGAGCTGGGATCCAGAATCGCTGCGTCAACCGGCGATAGAAGAGCATGGCAGTTCTTGCTACAAAGAATGTCGGTTGAAATTTAACGCGGAAACACTGCATCGATAATTGGTTCATTGCCCACGGGCAAAGGCCTCCTTTTTTTTGCCGTAGCCGAATTGAGTCGGCGTCAGTGTGCAACTAACAGACCTAAATAAATACATTTCAACATATTTTCTCCGGGCAAAAAATAAAAACATCGCAGCTCCTGTCCTACTTCCGCTCCCAATTCCCAGGCCCGGGTCGAACCCAGGATGTATTCCACGAACTCTTTTATACCATTTTGCAGGGGGTCCTATACTTCGGGATGGGTAACTCTGGGGACCCGCTCTGGAGACCATCTCTCGCAAATCTGTCTTATTACCATGGTTATGGTCTCTTCCCATGCCTGGCATATATATATATATATATATATATATATATACCATAAGGGCATGTAGAGAGAAAGAAGAAATAAAACCGTCTTCTTCGAACTGACTGACTTGTCCATGGCATGCATCTCGCTGCTCACATGACGTACACACGGCGTCTACACATCCTTCCAAGCTAGAACACTGGAACGGTATAAGCGCAATACGAGGTATGTTCAAAAAGTATCGCGACTTTTGTGTTTTTTCAAAAAATATTCATTTATTCATGAATATCTATTTTGTCCCCTTCAAAGTAATCCCCATGAGATATTACACACTTGTGCCAACGGTTTTTCCAATCTTCGAAGCACTTCAAAAAACCATTTTTTTTATCTTGTTCAGCTCCTCCTTCGATGCCGTCTTTATCTCGTCAAGCGTAGCGTAACGTCGTCCTTTCATGGGCCTCTTCAGTTTAGGGAACAAGAAAAAGTCACAGGGGGCCAGATCTGGGGAATACGGTGGCTGCGGCATCATTAGTGTGTTGTTTTTGGCCAAAAACTCGCGCACAAGTAACGATGTGTGAGCAGGGGCGTTATCGTGGTGCAAAAGCCAATTTTTGTTCTTCCACAAATCCGGGCGTTTCTGGCGGATTGCTTCGCGCAAATTGCGCATAACTTGCAGGTAATATTCCTTATTGACCGTTCTACCCTGTGGCAAGAACTCATGATGCACCACGCCCTGCAATCGAAGAAAACTGTCAGCAAAACTTTCACATTCGACCGAACTTGGCGCGCTTTTTTCGGTCTTGGTTCGTGCGGCAGCTTCCATTGAGATGATTGAGCTTTGGTTTCCACGTCATAACCATAAACCCACGATTCGTCACCAGTTATGACCCTCTGGAGCAAATTTGGGTCGTCGCGGACAGAGTCCAACACCTCATTAGCAATGTTCATGCGATGCTGTTTTTGGTCGCAATTGAGCAATTTTGGTACGAATTTCGCGGCGACCCGTCTCATGCCCAAATCATTGATAAAAATCGAATGGCACGAGCCAATCGATATGTTTAGGTCCTCAGCAACTTCTCTAACGGTGATTCGACGATTGGCCAATACCATTTTCTCCACTTCATTAATTTTTTCGTCTGTTGTTGAAGTGCTCGGGCGTCCGGCACGCTCTTCGTCGTTCACATCTTCTCGGCCTTCTGAGAACATTTTGTACCACCGATAAACGTTGCTTCGGTCCAAGGTAGCTTCTCCGTATGCCACAGTCAACATTCGGAATGCATCCGCGCACTTAATTTCGTTTTTCACACAAAATTTGATACAGGTTCTTTGATCCATTTTTTGAATATGTAAAAATCGAAGACGATCCAAAACACGTGCAAGCAAAGCAGCTGTCAACAATTAAGTGAACATTCAAAATGGCCGAGCTTGTCGGCATAAGTGAGAGACATGAGTACCAACATAACGCCACAAAAAATCGAAATTCGAATATACGTAACCCGCGAAAATTCAAAAGTCGCGATACTTTTAAACACACCTCGTATAACTATTTAGCTTTTCCCTTATTCCAGCGTTATTCTTTCAAAAAGCATCAGGGAGAAAAGTTCACTCGTCGTCTTGCACGTAAGTTCTCGTGAAGTTTGCAGGGCGCGGTGGTTGGTGGCCGACTAGGCCGATGGAAGGTACGCGCTGCATACATTATACATATATATATATATATATATATATATATATATATATATATATATATATATATATATATATATATTCTGGCTAGGCCTCTCATATACTCAAGTATCCAAACTTTAGTTACAGTTTTATTTGCTTATATGCAAGAGGCAACAATTGTCCTTATGAACGTGTACACTAGATAAATCAAGTGAAAACGTCACATATCCTCCAGGTTCGGGCGTGTCCAGTCTGGCAGAGTTCCACGCACAGAGGCGGCGTTACCCCGCTGAATGTCCAGCGATAGTCTCTGGTGCAGGTACTTGACAGCTCTACGGTCCCCTGTCAAACAATTGAGCGCCTTGCCGACACGTTGAATAAGTTTATGCGTCTTCGGGCCAGGTCTCCTAATGTCTCGAATGTCAGTGGACAAAAGTCGTGGGGGTAAGTGATACTGGCATATTTTCTGCACTTATTGGCTTCCGCCAACATAGACGCGTGTCCAGCATGTTCCGCTCCCGCACTGACCATTGAGGGGGCTAATGAGTCAGTAACGGTTGCATCCCATACCAGCATGCGACCCATCTCGAAGGACGTTAGTGTCAGGCCGTCCGGTCGCTTCCCATCATTCCTGCAGAGGCCAGGAGGCTCGAGAATGCAAGGAAAGCCGGCCGACCTCAAAGCTCGGCTAAATGTCTCGTTAAGTGCGGCGTGTCGGGCTCGACGACCTGAGCTTAAGGAACAAGAGAGGCCATGGTGTGCCAGTGGCCCCACTTGATCGCCGCATTACATTGATGGGAGATAACGAGAGCTGTCCCCAGGCGTAGCCCCGCACTAATCCGAACAGTCTCGTTATCTAAATAGAGTGCCTAACTGAGCACTGGGGAGAGCCTCTAACTAGGCGCCGGCCACTTTTTGAGAAGCCCGCCCGTAGCCTAGCCTTGTCAGTCGTAGTGGGGGCTTGCATAAGGAGATGCGCAAACGTCTTCTCCTGCAGTGGGGTCGACCAGCCTTTCTGGGAAAGGGTGTCAGTGGGTATGGCACCGCACAGAGAGGCTAATCTCTCAAGTAAGCCTGCCAAAGTGTGATCGTATACACTTTGACCTGTATCGTCCAGTAACCGTTTGGCCTTTTACAATGCCTGGGACATAGATGAGACGATGGCAGGCCCAGCCAACGCTACTTGCGTCTGGCATTCCCAGTCCACCTAAAGATATGGGAAGCAGAGCCTGCAAGCCTGCATCGGGTGAGAGGCGTACGTTCAGGAGCAGTTCCAGTGTCTTCAAGGTCCACTCGTTAAAAGCTCGAAGGTTCTCGGTCAAGTCAAAACAATTAGCCCCTCTAAGTAAGTGAGTAATCCGGGCCGCCGAAAAGCACAGTAGGTACATTCCGCGATGAGATCCCAGCGATGGAAGACGGCTGACGGCTACTTCAAGCTTTTCTCTCCACGCGTCTAGAGCCCCAGGTAGCCCCGTGGGCCCGTGATGTAGACCTCGCATTTCCCAGGGTTTAGGGATAGACCACTCACCCTCTCGAAATCTAGAACTCTG
>QVRM01003839.1:0-51401 GCA_003439945.1 Dermanyssus gallinae | reverse complement strand
TGTTGTTGTGTTTGTGCGTTGCTGCTGTTGCTTTTGTTGCTGTTGTTGTGCTTGTTAGTGCTGTTTGTATGCTGTTAACCGACTATCTGTTCGGGCTGTACAGGTGACTGGTGTCTGATAAGTGTTGTTGAATAGCAGGGCCGAATCGGCCATGCATCGTTGCCGCTTCCGTCTTCAAAGTCGCGAGACGAACCAGTTCATGGCGATCATGGACGGAGGCTGCTGTCGATGACTACGACGACGACGACGACAACAATGAACAACACGGCACGGTGATGATAAGTGGACGAATGTGCGTAGACATCGTCAAAAAGATAGAAGAACACGCCAGCATATTGCAGACGGCACTAACTCAGTGGCGACGAGAGACATAGTCATGTGCTGCTGTGCTGCTGCAGATTAGAGATTAGAGCGGCGGGTGTTGCACAACTACGTTGGCATTCATCATGCTCGCTGCGTTTGTTCGACTGTCAGTGAGACGCTCTCTCCAGACGATGCTTGCGCTGTACGCAGCGACGTCGCCGGGGGGTGCGGCGGGGGGGGGGGGGGTGCATAACGGAGTGCGTTTTAAACCCCATCAACCCCATCGTCGTCGTCGTGTTGTTGGTTGTTGTGTCGTTGTTGTGTTGTGTCGCCAGTACTGCCGTCTGTCCCGTTTGCTGCGTTTATCGAACGCGCTACGCTCTCTTGTTTACTAGCTGACTAGGAGACTAAGACGTTGACATCGTCATGACAACTCGCTAGAGAGACACAACCACACAATATACCTCTCTTCCCCTTCCCCCCCCCCCCCTAGAGCCACGTGAAATGGCACAGGCTACAAATTTAGGCAAGCTTTATCGACGCACACCACCGCCAGTATTACATACATGAATTGACAACCGCACCCGTTCGGTTATATTATATATATATATATATATATATATACTATGAATTGACCTAATGGTCGATTGACATCCTTAAGCAGCAGCATGAGCGGGCACGCTGATATATCTAGGGTTTTCCCAACAGTCCTTGTAGCGGAATTATATTTATATATAATATATATATATATATATATGCGTGTGTATGTCAATACGAAAATGCATGCTCCTAATCTCGCGGCCTTTATAACTTTTAACGATTTAGTTTACTGTCTATTAGCAAATTAAGTTCAGCCAGAAGGTTACAACTAATCCATAAGATCTCCAATGTTCTTTGTAGCCAATAATGGCGGTTCTAAGCAAACGAACGAGAAATCTTTGTTAGTTTCGGTCTGACAGCAAAAAAAAAAAAAGTACTAAAACTTGTCGATCAAGCCTTAGTGTAGCCCTGTCAGACCGAAACTAACAAGATTTCTCGTTCGTTTTGCTTAGAACCGCCATTCATCGGCTACAAACAGAACATTGGAGATATCTTATGGATTAGTTGTAACTTTCTTGGCCGATATTTAGGCGAGAGAAGACTGGCAGCGAAGTTCGTCCCAAAAGTGTTGAAATTTCCAGCCAATTAACGCCCGTCGGGAATTGCCGAAGTAAACCTTCAGGCGTTAGCAGAAGACCTGAATTACTTCAGAGACTGAAAACAGGAGACAAGTCATGCCTAAATGGTTAGGCATCGTTATCTTCGAAGGTCGATAGAAGAAATTCAGTCACACCAGCGGCAAACACCAAGGTTCTTTTGACTGTTTATTTTCTATTATAAGGGAATCATCTTTCACGAATTATTTTCATCTGCGTTCGCGGCCGATAAGAAATACTACCGCGTAAGTCTAAGTTAACTAATTGCGCAAAGACGTCCGATACAAGAGGCCTGGGTTCTGGGCAAACAACTATGGATTCTCCATCACATTTGTTTTTGATTTTAGATCGCTTAATGAAATATTCGATTTGTATAGTTCTGCAGCATTAATTTGCCAGACTTGGCTCCGTGCAGCTTTTTCCTGTACCGACGGGCCAAAGATTAAAGAATTAACGTTTCGAAAACTAACTTTTTCGAAAATTGGGAAATAACGGGAACAAAAAACACTTTGAACTATCAAATAAATCTTTTTTTTCTAAACTTGTATCTGCATTTTTCAATTTGCCCTTGATTAGAGAGAGATAAAACGATTCAGATACATGTGGCTTGCATATTCACATATCCGGCTATGAGGGGAGTTGTTGACTAGGAAATGCGAATTGTATGCAGTGCACTTCGATAGAGGCGCGTATCGATTGACCCCGCGTCCAATTCGGCAGCATCCGATACGATATGATATGCTGGTCTGGCCCCCCATGGGGGGTTAGCGCCTTTCACTGAGTGGGCAGACATCTTGCGAATGTATGTTCTTGCACTGATACTTTCTTACAGAAGGTGACTGCTAAGACGTATCTGTCAATACAGTTCTTGTGTGTTCGTGCAGTAACCAGCAGACCTGAGGCTTGACATAGAAAATAATCTCATTCCACCTCACATATTAACTCTGCAGGTACCCTTGTTCCTGCTTAGTCAAGGTGTTCCAGGTAAAATGTGTTTTACAGATAAGCCCACATCATTTAATAAACAAATGTTTATCTTTCCCGGGATTCTGCATGCATTTATATATATATATATATATATATATATATATATATATATATATATATATACCGCCGTATTCTCCCGCCAGACACATTGCTTACATGTGTCGTATAAGCAGTCGTTTTTGCTTGAAACAATGTTTCCTCTAGAATGGTTACTTATGTTTTTCAAGGAAGATTTTACTGACAAGGCAATATAAGGCTTTCAGCGTCTTCTAGCGTGTAGAGCCTAACCGGAAACCGAGCACACGAATTGCTAAATTCACACCTCCTCGGCCACAGTCCCCGAAGAAGTCAGTATCTTCCACGTTGTAGATACTCTGTTATATTTATCTTCTTTTTAGATACGATAATTCAGTTCAGCTGGGCCGCGAATTGTCCCCAGTTTTTTTTTTGCTAGAGAGTAAGTCGACTGTCCCTCAATTTATTAATACCAAGTACAAATACTCGGCAGGAATGCTGGCTCTAGGATAAGTTATAAATTATATATATATATATATATATATATATATATATATATATATATAAAAATGTGCAAATACTACGGCATATCAAAAAGTTCGGATGCATATTTATAAATAACAAGAACATTACATTTATCTTACAAAATATTTTTGTTTCCTTCCAAATAGCTCCCGCCCGTTGCAATACACTTGTACCACCTTCTTTCCCACTCTTCGAAAACATTTTAAACGCGTCGTTTGGGTTCGAGCTGAGTTGCTCATGCAGAGTTTTTTTTATCTACTCTATAGTCTCGAAACGTTGTCCCATCAACTTGTTTTTATCCGTGGAGACAGACAAAAGTCGCGCGGGGCCAAGTACGGCCAATAAGAAAATTGCGGAAATATAGAATTAAAATGTTTCATAAAATGATCTGACATCAATAACGATGTGCGCTGTTGGTGCGTAATCGTGATAGCGTATCTAAGGGTTGTTTGCCCAGATCTCTGGCAATCTTCCTTCAAATTCGCGGTAGTGTTTCTCATTGACCGTCGAACCAGGTGTCAAAATATATGTCATGAACTTTTGCAACGTTTTCTTCTGTTTGAATTGACGTTGAAGGTCTTTCCGAAGGGGTCAACGTTTAAAATCGACGGTGCCTCGTAGACGCGGTATTTCGGGACAACCCATGATCACTATAAGCAGTTCTTAACAGTTTCATCACTTTAGATTGATAGAGATATGATTTGATTTTTGACAAAAAAAAGTTGATGCAGATTCGCTGGTTCTCTAACTTTCTTCACTTCTTTGCTACACACAGGCGAAATCGTAGCGTTTTTTAAAACAGTTATTAGCTCTAGCTTACAGCAGTCTCTAACATGTGTAAACGAAAAATCATTAAACGATATCGAGGCATATCATAGTGTGATTTGTATGAAATTGGCGATTAAATAAAGTAATTGTATTATTCTAAAAATTAAAAATAAGGTTTTACTTTATTTCGAAACTTTTTTTCAAAATTATATTACTAAAATGAAATAGAGCAATTCTATTTAGTCGACAGAATCATGTCGACTTTAGTCTTTATTATACAAACGAGACTATTAAGCAGCTTAAATACTACGTAGATTTGTTAGAGTATTAAAACATGCTTGAAGGTGATTGAAGCACAACAGAGAAAATATGGCAAAAAACACGAGCTTTATATATATATATATATATATATATATATATATATATATATATATATATATATTGGTAGATTTATTATTCGCTTAACATGTTTTTCTAATTACACATGCCACCCTTTTATACCACGGGCGGTTAGAGCGGTAGCATATAATACCTACTGGGTATTTGCCCTTAATTGGGACAACCTCTTATCTGTGCTATCCCGCCAAGGATGCACATTCTTTTACAATATGTTTATTGACTCATTTTCTAAACCACAATCTCGACAATCTGTACCCGCTCGTTGTATCATTTTTTTATGTATGTGTATGTATATAAATCGCTAAAGTTTTCCATCATAGACCAATATACGTTTCGCCTTTTACTAAACGCATCCATGATCGGGGACTTTATTATTATTATTCGCAAACATGTATGCGTATAGATGTCGCATAAAGCATCGAGCAGCCTTAACGGCAACATAAAGTGGCCAGGTTAAGTAACCTCGAGAAGATAGTACTGCGGTCATCTTCCGACAATGAGGACGACTGGATTTTAGTGGGTTTGTGACTCCCACACTACAAGGACTTTTATACCAACGTCAACAGTATTCTTTTTTACTAGTAGTCTATAGATGCGTCTACCGATCTACGTGTTAGTTAGTACCTGTGCCATTTCAACATATTTACATATACAGTTTTTCACCGTCTCGACTGTGTTTTAGCTGCTAGTTACATCATAAATAGTCGTAGTAAATGTCGTTCTAGTCGTGGTAGTTAGTGGCGAAGTTTCCATCATAGCTTGAACATCACGGATGAAAACAACGCATTAATCATGTTCTCTTGTTTGCCATGCCATCATACCAGTATCTGCATGCGCTGGTTGGTACTGTTGCGTACTTGTCATGGTCGCGAGTAGAAAAGGATCATCGCTAGATAAGGATCGAGATTATTATATTGCGATATAAATATTGAGGCGAGACGATCATCACGAGGAAGGGAAAGATGGAAGCGGTCCGGCATCACCCCAAAGTGAGACAGACTCTCACTAAAGGTGGCCCCGTTAGCCCGATTTGACGACAGCCCCTACCGAGACCTGATTTCGAAGCAGGTAAACCTAAATGATTCGATTATGGCAGCTTATTGAGACGAATCTAAGTACGGTGATATGTCCAGAAACTTAGCCGAAACGTTTATTATACCATATTACGAGTGGCTCTTTTTTAATCGAATGTACACTACAACACCTCCCATCGAAGGTGCTTTTGCGGTTAATTCACTAAAAATGGTAGTCCCCCTGGGATCAAATGTCTTTTTTCTTCCAATATTAGGCTTTGATCGCCGCCATATCTCGTTGCCGGCTTGTCATTCCTACTCGTTTTTCCTCATCATTGTGCTTTCGACCAGCCTGATACCCTGCTCCTACTTACACTCCATCCTCAAGTATGGCGGCTGCCCATAAACCATATTGTGGGTGAATCTTTTTGTACGTCTTCAAGTGCTGGACAGAGAAGGTTGTGTGGGTCACGTCATCTTCCTCGCCTGTCTTGCACAGTAGAACGCACTTGGTACGTTGGGAGTCTTAACTATCCTGTGCCGGTAATTGTAGAAGTACCCGTGCTTCGTCAATATCTGATAGCGTCAGATAGCGTCCATGGTCTCTGTTGAACCGTTCCCATAGGTCATAGATGACCTGGCAAGCCTAGTATAAAAAAAAATTAAGGAGGTTGTTTTTAAATCTAGACTATCCTCCGTCCCCTACGGGCTTGGAACTTAACCTGAGGTATATCTTCAATGCACCGAGGGCCGGACATGTTAAGATAATTAGGGTTTCCCCAACCGTCCTTGTGGCTGCATGGCCACTGACTCTCAGCGGTATGGTACCTGGCAGGTCTAAGCGTACGCTGACTGACATTTTGGTCCATCCTGTCTCCAAGCTTCGGTTTTTCACGTGGACCGATTCTGTTTTGTTTGTGTTCGCTCCTTAATCATTCGAATTGGCAATTTCGTTCTTTCGACTGGTACTGGATCCACCCGTACTCGAACACAAGACCACTAACACTACTGGTTGAGAGTGCATTCTGACTTGCCCACTGTCGCAGAAGTTAACCAGGTATGGCACTTTTCAAAAGTGCCTACACTGCAACAGTATAGTGGATTCGGATTGTCGCGCGCAGATCAGGGCAGCCGCATCAGATGACCATCATACTTTCGACACATGTCCTTTATTCGAGCCAAATAGCCGCCAGCAAGGGGCGATCATTACATCTGCAAACTGGCTTACGTTTGCCTCCCTGGTCTGGTATTGGCGATCGTCGAAGCGTAAGCGTTCAGCTTGGTCGTCAAAACCATCCAAACGGCGCATTGTTCTCTCGCAATTTAATTGTACAACGACGACAACGGTAACAGCCATAACCGCTAAGGACTTTCACTCGCAAAGATGCGCTGGCAGAAATCAGCCTTTGCAAGACATCTTTTAGCTCGGCTTTATATTTTCTTTAATTGTCATTATCATCGTATATATATATATATATATATATATATATATATATATATATATATATATATATATATATATATATATATATATATATATATATATATATATATATATTATATATATATATATTATATACATAATATACATATTTTTTTATGGGGTCGTCTTCTCTGAACGGCAAATTTATTTAAGTTCAATAACTCTACATTGAGCATAAAATTTCCATTATTACATAAATTCAAACAATTTTAACTATTCAGGTTATTTTGCAGAAAAGGCTATCGTCCGTGTCTGCGATATATGTGTATATATTATATATGTGTATATATATATATATATATATATATATATATATATATATATATATATATATATATACGCATACCGAGCATCATCGCACGACCTCCGACGATTTCGAGTGTTTTGTCATGCTTCGGCGTTCGTCAGCTTTTTGTATCAAGGGGACATTTTGGCACGCCTGCTACGGACATGTCGAGACAACGGCCGCGTGCGATGGTAGCGCCACCTACGTCGTCCCGGTCACGTTTTCCACGCTCGTCTGGCGTCTTGAGCGACTAGCGTATTGCACACCGCTCCTCAATATAGCACCACTACATACATGACCGCCTAGAATAATAACAACAGCGACACCCAATAGTGTCTAACCTTTCTTAACAACAACAACACGAAGCAAGCGCTGACATTCTCACTATGAGAATGTTAGCGCCAGTGTCGTTGTTCCGCCACCATCGACAACGGCCATGGAAATGGTGACGACATTAACAGCTGCAGCAGCTGCAGCAACAGCAGCCGAGGGTGCAACCGCTGCAACATGAAAAACAACAGGAACACAATCATTAAATTCGTACGTGCGGCATTTCGCCGTCATTAGGCTAATCCGCCGTTAATCCGCCCACTGCCCGTATTCCAAAAGTTTACAAACAACTACAACATAACATTAAATTCAGACAGTAGAGCTCATACATGCGATGATTTGCTAAATGTGTGGCGTGGCAGTGGTATCACGATGATAATGGCGGCGTATATGGTTGAACTATTCAAGAGATCGTTTGAATAAATGTCATAATTGAATAAGAAGGAATTGTCTTCATTTATCATGCGTCTCTGATGTTATCAACTTGTGCTTTGATAGCTATATATATATATATATATATATATATATATATACACGTATATACTGCTGGTATACCTTCCCCCTAATCTGTTGGCAATGTTTCGAAAAAGTGAGAGCGGAAAATCCGCTTCTTGGAGCCAGCCGTCTTCGACCGCAATAGAGATACTCCCAAGATACCAACACAACCCATGCACAAAAACCTAATTCTAGTTGCGAGTTGGTTCGTTCTGTCGGCTTTGTTCAAATTTCGTGAGAGCAAGCTGAGCCAGATGCGAGCAAGCATGATTACGGACGTTGACTCGGAATTCAAACATTCCGCCGCTTGATTGCCGTCTATTGCCGGTTATTGTATCTGACCAACAGCGCCATCACGTGCAGCAGTAGCAGCATGCTTCTAATAATATTAATGACCATCATCATAATAATGACGCCTGCTACTAACAAGAAAAGCGAACATGATTAAACGCGATAAATCACCTCGTCCACGACGGAGCCGTATTCCCCCCCCCCCGCCCCCCTTGAAGCGTGCGAATCAGCTCAGTGGATCACTGAGGGTAAATGTGGCTCAGCTGAGAGTAGCCCAAGGGAGAAGGTCAAAGTGGTGCTGGCGATGAAGTACCTGGTTCGCCTTTATCATATCTTTCGTTTGCAGCTGTCGCTGGATGCTGGTTGCTGCGCTCTTCATAATTATTCATCATTATCACTTACGATGTGTGCTGGTAGGTATGAATTGAATCGATACGTAGTGTGACTCTTCGATCATATGCGACAGTTAAGCGGCTGTCCTGTGCTGGCCGTTCAGATGTCCTCTATCCAGACATCCAGACAGATGTGTTCGGGCGCCGTCGTCTCCGAGAAGGCGTCCCCGAGCCGATATAATGATTCCACCTAACCCATCTACCCAACTATGGAAAAGGGGGACCTAAGGACTGGCTTCTCGTCTACGTTGCGGGTCGGTCGCCGTTCGGGAAAATTCGGGATTATTCCACGTTGTCGCTCCAATTCATCATTCAGTTGTATCATCGCGGCAGCGTTGCTACCGTTCTATACGCCGCCGTCGCTTTCATCATCACCATGACCACGATGGTCGTCGTCGTCGCCGCCACCATCAGCGCTCCTAGCGGGGGCGTCAACTGGAGAGTGACGCAAAACCAGCGAGTGGCACAAACGGGCTGTTCGTAGATCGTAGATCAAGGAGGAAGGTGTACCAAGGAGCTTTTGTTTTCCTCTCCCGTTATCAAGCCACCGCCGCAGCAACAACGACGACGACGACAACAACGACGATAACAACAACAACAACAACAACAACAGCAACAACAACAACAACAACAACAACAGCAGCAGCATCAGCCTACAGCCCCACAACAGGTAGCGGCTGTATCAGCCGATTCGTTGATTGGCTGATTGCTAATTCCCTTACCCTTGGCGTAGAGAGGCAGAGGCGCAGACAGAGGCCACACCAGCGATAGCAGCAGCAACAGCAATCGTTAACGCGGCTGTGAGTATGGGGATGATAATCGACAGAAATCCCAACAACAACCACAACAACGACCGCCTCTTATATATAAGAATATTTATTTATATAACTTTGCTGTGTTAGTACCGCCCCTTAATGCTGCTGCTGATGCTACCGCGGCAATAGCTCTCTCTCTCTCTCTCCTAAGCCCTAATAAAAACGGTCCTCACGTCCCACAAGGTTTCCTACACTTCGAGCGTAAACAGCAACTACAAAAAGTTTGCACCGACAAAACTGTACTCTGTATGTCAGTCTCCGTCCGCTAGACTGGACTGTTGTTCTTCATCATCTTCATCATCATCGTCTGTGAAAACAGCTGCTGCGAACGGCGACACCGACTTTAAGCACTCCGAATATGACTTAGATTTGATACATTAGGAGTGTTGTAGTAAAGTTACCACCCAATGAAAGACAGCGGCCAGAGAGAGAGAGAGAGAGACGTCGAAGAATCCTCCGTCTTGCCCTTCGTCATCTTTAACCACCTCCCCCGCGTGATCAGACTGTGAGGCAACCATACCCATGTGACGATATTAATACTAATAATATCATAAGGTGACCATACCTATATAAGAATATCATAAGGTGACCATACCTATATAATAATATCATAAGGTGACCATACCTATATATGAATATCATAAGGTGACAATACCTATAAAATAATATCATAAGGTTACTCGAGCTTTGAAAATTCACTATCGCGCGTTGACTTCCACGCTTTTCCTTCACCACCGCCCTCCACCCATTCTCTCTGTGGCTCTCACTAGCGTGTCGTCTCTCCATTCCGCTATCTCAGTATCTGCTATCTCTTAATCTGGCTGCTCTCCACCGGGCTGGTGGCTTAATTTGATACTTGGCCTCCTCTATTGTTGACCATCCAACATCTGTTTGGCCAGACAGCCATTGCAGCAGCAGCAGCAGCAACAGCAACAACAGCAGCAGCTCAACAACCAATGAATTGAACAGGCCATCACGGCCGCTGGACTCATCTGCAGCAGTTAATCCTGTTTCATCACTCTCAACGTGACGTCGCGTTGTTATCCTATCGCTGGCTGTGCTCGTCGAGTTGTTTCGGTTTTGCGTCAGCCATTCATTTTGCCAATTTGCCAGGATAACAGTATAACTAGTAGCGGTGGTGCTGCTGCTGCAGCTGTTCCTACGAGCGATTATTATTATTATTATCTTTGCAACAGCAGCAGTAGTAGCAATCTTCGCATAGGTGGTGTCATCAAAGTGTTGTTGTTGTTGTTGTTGACATCAGTCGTTGTCGTTGTTGTCGACGTCGTCGTCAAAGTCTGTCTGTGACTGGGAGTTAGTGTGTGTGTGGGTTAGCGTGTCTCGTCTGTAGCTTGCACCCCCGAACCACAGGCCAGGCCCGGCGCCGGGGATGAGGGCTTTTCTCGTGTTTGACCCGACGAACGATCTGGTGTTCAGTCTGGCCGACGACAAATTCTACCACCACGTGACGGCGGTGGCGCTGTGCAGCGGGCTGATCGATTCGCCCAAGGACAAGGTGTCGACCGACCTGCTCGTGCACCTGTTCGCGCCGCTGCTCGCCTCGCAGAAGATCTACAAGGACCAGCTGAACAATCCGTGCGCCTGCATACAGTGCGACGACGAGACGCTGATCCTGTTCACCGAGTACCTCGGCTACACCGTCATCTACCTGTGCAGCGCGCGCGAGGGCCGCGAGGGCGTCGAGAAGCGGCGCGTCAACACGCTCCTGCAGTGCCTATGGCATCTGTACGCGTGCGGCCTGCCGCAGCTGCGCGCGCAGTTCCGAGTCGACGGGCCGCGTGCCCAGCTGCTGCGCAGCGTCATGCGGTCGTACGACGAACTGAAACGCCACTCGCTGTCGTGGCTGGCCGAGACGCACAGCTGCTACCGGCCGCACTGCCGCGACAACCAGAAGCTGCTCGAGGAGGTGCTGGCGTCGGCGCGACACAAGGCGCAGAAGGCGCCGTTGACGTTCAGCCACGCCATGCTGTTCCAGGACGGCGACTGTATCGCGCAGCACCAGGTGGGCAACGCGCTCCGGCTGAACACGACTGACGTGTTCCACCTGTCGCTGATCGTCAACACGATGGCTGTCAACAGCCACCTGTCGGCGTTCTTCTCGACGAACTTCAACACGGCGGTGCCGTTCCTCGTGTTCCGGCTCGACACCGTGTGTCCGGGAACGGTCGTGCTGCTGGCCGAACTCAACGAGTTGACGGCGCGCAGCGACGCACTGTACTCGCTGGCGAGACACATCAACCACCTGCAGCAGGGCGAGGCGTTCAAGGGCGAGCATATCGACGCAGAGCACATCACGCTGCAGACGGCGCTGATACGCAGCATGATGGCGAAGATCTACCGCGTGATGCAGACGCGCAGCATGAGCGAGGCCGAGAAGATGTCGCTCGCCCACATCGAGCTCATCATCCGCGAGACGTTCGATTCGGGCCTGTTCCGCGACACGCTCAGCGAGCTGCCGAAAAACAAGCACTCCGACAACAGTTTCCTGCTGACGCAGAAGCTGTCCGACCTCCAGGAAAAGGTGACGTCGGCGTTCGCCGAACTCGTCCTCGAGCCGGCGGCCGCTTACGAGCCCGACCAGTCGCTGTTCTGGTTTTCGGCGCCGCACATCGTGACCAACTTCGAGCTGAAGTTCGACCTGCGTAGCGTGTTCGCGCACCACCGTCAACTCGAGGGGTTCATCTTCGTCAACCGGACCTCGAATCAGGCCATCTACGGGCTGGCCGACGAGGACTCCGTCCACGTTCGATACCACCTGCAGCGAGCGTGGCGGAAGGCCGAACGCGTCGTGGGCGCAGGGAAGAACTTCGGCTTCACGTGGGCGGACGAACGCTTCACGTATCGCTACGACATCTGGTTCAGCAATCTGGGCGGACGCAAGGTGGCCCCGCTCTATCCGCTGCGCAGCAAGTGTCTGCCCTATCCGGGCGTCGGAGCGGTGAACTTCTACAAGTTGCTGACCGAAGAGCTGTTCGACACGCAGGCCAAACACGTCACATGTCTGGAGCTGCTGATGATTGGCTCAAAGCAGGCCGCGCTTACCGACGATGTCGTGTCGCATATGTCCGCCAAAATGTGGAACCTGATGGCTTTCTCGGAACGGCCTCGAGCCCATGTCTTCTCGCATTAATTTAGATTGCGCATATATATATATATATATATATATATATATATATGCGCAATTTGAAAAGCACGCTGTAAATATCTAAAATGCTGTGTTAGGTATATAAAGTCGCCTGCTATTTATAGATGACATACCACTCATGCAAAAACATACATGCACATGAAAGTATCTTATCTATATATACGTATATAAATTATTGTTTTACAGAGTCATTCATCACCAAAGCCTTGTCGTTACACCCTTCAACTCACATAACATTATATGTACAAACTACACATTCACAGATGTTATGTATGGTTGTCAGTATTTATTACGTCCGCCGGCTCTGTTGCCGGTTAGGACGACAGAGCGTTGTGAACCAGTGAGATAACCCTATATATATATATATATATATATATATATATATATATATATATATATATATATATATTGGCAGTACTATGTACTACATATTGAATAAAATTTAACAAGGCACGCTATGTGCTGTAGTCACCTAAATCACTGTATGTCTATTTATTTGAATGTACTACATAGTTGTACTTTGTAGACGACAAGTTAGTAAAGAAAAATTGTCACGTTACTGTACCCCGACAGTAATCGTCCGGCCGATTGTTTAAAAACCGGATCTCTTTTTTCGAGATGCGTCAAAGTTTTAGCCATTTTTCTATAACAGGAAAGTTTGGCTTAATGTTTAATAAATTAGTTCAAATTGTTGTTAACAAAAACTGCATAGCAATAATAATCCTTGAGTACATAGGCGCGAACTATCTTAATCCTTCGACCACATCATTTGTCTGCTTTATTTAATTTGTTGGTAACAAAAACTGCATAGCAATAATAATCCTTGAGTAGATAAGCGCAAACTATCTTAATCCTTCGACCACATCATTTGTCTGCTTTATTCAATTTGTTGTTAACAAAAACTACATAGCAATAAGAATCCTTGAGTGCATACGCGCGAACTATCTTAATACTTCGACCACATCCTTTGTCTGCTTTATTCAATTTGTTGTTAACAAAAACTGCATAGCAATAAAAATCCTTGAGCACATAAGCGCGAACTATCTTAATTAATCTTCGACCACATCCTTTGTCTGCTCACGCACTCGTCGAGAGTGTAAGTAGCCTTACTTGCATAACGAGAATTAAGATGTGGCACACTGCACGTGCGCAAAAGGTCTAACTTGTTAGCGTCAGTCGGTAGGCGAAGAAGAGTCGTCCCGTCTTCGAAGTACCTTTGACTCGTTGAATGGCCCGTATACGAATATCCTCAAGTTATTGTGCACTGGACGCTAAAACGTGCGGGTTTGTGACTAAATAACGTCTGGTTCATTAGCAACCAGCCCCACGTACCATGTTTGTCCTGCCTAATATATAGATATATATATATATATATATATATATATAGAAAGAGAGAGAGAAAGATCGTCATCCTACCCCGGATTCATATCAGCAGTATTTGTAGCCGTTTGTGTGCTCAAAGGTCTGTCGAGGCTGGAGGTTTGCTCATGGCCTTTCAAGGTGTCAACGATTCGACTGCGCGCTCAGTCAATCGACAAGGTATATTCCTTAAATATAAAATAATTTACGTCAGCCGGAGATAAAACAAGCAGATAGTATCTGTTATGAGCCGGACGCCTGCGTTCTTCAGACATCTGCATCACACGATGCGCTCACGGAGTCCGAACTGCGGACCAAACATCTGTTCGAAGCACGTCAAAAGCCGTTTAATCTTTTCCAGTTGCAAGTGGAGCCGGTTTGGGTAGTCTGCGGCCTCATCTACGTCATCGCTCGACATCTACATGACATGATCGACCAGACGATTCCCTCTTCAGAAAGTCTACTGAACGAACTAAATACTCTTGTGTCCGCAGTACCCAACGTTACTTTACCGTAATTTGTTCTGCCCATATTCTATGGTGCAAACCTAATCGCCCTTAGAATGCAGGATAACTTAATTAGACTCACAACGTGCGGACTGGCCTTACAAATAATTGCTCTCAGGATTGCCATGGCCGTATTAAACGAATATATAGTATAGACAGAACGGAATCATGACAGTAGAGTCTCGTCACCAAGTTGGGGGAGCCATAAAGGAAAAAGCAGAAGGCACCGTTCCTGCTATGCGCGCCTTATTGCAACCAGAGGACCCGACAAGAGTGCTGGTTAAACTAGACGTTTGAAATACTTTTAATACAATAAGAAGGGAGAACAGTTTCGACGAAGGGCAAACAAAGGCTTCAAGGCTCCAACGGATAATGTGGCAGGGCTATAGATCCAGTGTTCAACAGGAGGATCCACTAGGGCCAGCGTTGTCTTGCCGTCTGCTACCTGGATGATGCAATCCTGAGTGGTCCCCTGAATGTCGTGGCCGAGGATCTACGGGCCGTACTACATACGGTCCGAGTGACCGGAAAGGCTGACATTTAACGTGTCCGAGTAACCGGAAGGCTGACATTTAAGTGTGAGGTGTTCACCATAGGAAGCAATCCACGAGACTAAGAGAGAGCTATGCAACCAACCACGCAAGACTTTGCGGAAAAATGACACGACACAGATAAGCTAGATGTTCTGGGTGCTCGTGTCATGTGTGAAGGAATTGCACGGGTTCTTCGTACAAAACGAAACGCCTTAGCAAGAATTTGACGACTATGCACCCCTGAGTGGCCCTTTGTCTATGAAGGCACAGTCTTGATTCACCAAGATTTAATCACATGCTGCGAGCATTCGGTTATTCATATTCATCATCAAAACAACCTTGTCGGCAGATGCGACAATTAAACCTCGGCTTTCTTAAAGAGCACGCGAATATGTTCTTCGACGCTTGTAAAGGTGAGATATCAGCAAGGAATATCATTTATCATTCCTTACAGTTGTAAAAATAATAATAATAATAATAATAATAATAATAATAATAATAATAATAATAATAATAATAATAATAATAATAATATGGCGGAATAACGCCAAAGACGCCAAAGAGTGCGGACGTGCGCATATCGAGCTCCAAGGAAACACGTCTATTCATGTGTGTGCAGGTTGGTAAACCCAGGAAGTAACATACGAGAGTGATGCCTGTAACTCAGTGATCAGTTTAGTGTACTGTGTGTGGCCATGCGACAGAGGCACGAGCAGCCATGAGGCTGTGAAGATCCACACGACATGGTGAAACAAAACGAAACCACCCGCGTAACGGCCCGTAGGCTTCAAGCGGCATGCCGCTGCCATTCAAATTCGAATTCTAACGGCTGCTCAACTAAAATTTGACGTTGGAACATCTAATCTACAAAGTGGCGCCAACAGTTATATCAACAACTCATCGCACCGACAATGAAAACGACGTTTTCCTTTGGAAAGGCAAGAATTAAGAAGACGATAGTTACAGCCAAGCCAGCGCCCACTTTGTTTCACTGCAGAAGTAGCACCAGTACGAAATAATAATAATAATAACAATAATAATAATAATAATAATAATAAACAATGAACAGCAAACTCCCTAAACCGAATCCCGATCATCTTCAAACCCGTCCCCAGCTAACATTCATCTGCGACGTCTGTAGAAAATCCGTAAAATCGCTGCGCGGACTACACATACATAAAACCCGTGTTCACGGAGGACAAACCCACACACATTCCTTTGACCGGCCACCCGATGGCTCCGCTCCACATACTTCGACCCAGGACCAGAGAGACCCAGCCGACATTACCTCTGACAACGATCCAAAAATGTTTACCCGTATCCTAGCTCGTGCTCGCAAAAGCACGAAGCTAGTCAGGATAATCCCGAGAGGAGTCAGGGAAATCTGTTGCGCAGCTTACGCGAAAGCCCTCTCTCACTTCAACTCGAGACTAGACGCTGAATCCTGGCACAGATTAATGACTTTGCCGACACTCATGTTGCATATTCCAGAACTAAAAAGCAACGACATCACATTGTGCCAAGTAATTAGGAAGAACATAACAGATTCCCAATGGAAGACGCTGGATAATCTTTCTGATAGACCGCACCACAGGTTGCTGCTGAGGGAGACATACGCTCCGCCTCACGCACTCTACTTTCGACAGAGTCTTTCGCATTGCCCGACGACCGCACGACCCAGGAACTTAGAAGCAAGCATCCCTCTCCTCCGGCTTACGTCAGGGACCGCTTGATCAACTTTGAGCAACCTCCCACGGATGAGCCTTTCATCGTTCCGGCACAGCTCGTAGTTAATGCGGTTCGCTCCTTCTCACTAGCATCTGGCCCTGGACTGGATGGATTACGTCCTCGACATCTGAGAGATATGTTGGACAGCACAATACCTTCTTCCGAAAGACTGCTAGCGGAACTGCGCTGTCTGACTAACTTGACTCTAAGTGGCAGGCTGCCAAGTTTTTGCCACCCAATCTTCTATGGGGCAGATCTGACAGCCCTGAAGAAAAAAGACGGCTCCATTAGACCGATAGCGTGCGGCCTTACTTTACGTAAGCTGGTTGCCAAAATAGCGATTGCCATCAATAGGACGGCAATCGTGAAGGCGGTGGCACCTCACCAGGTTGGCCTTTCAGTTAAAGGCGGAGCTGAAGCTGCAGCACACGCAACTCGGGCTTTCACGGAGGCAGAGGGACCCCCACGAGTCCTGGTAAAACTAGATTTCCGAAACGCCTTCAACACCATCCGACGCGATGTTATCCTTAATGAAGTTAAAGCGAAAGTTCCACAAATGTTTCGCTTAGCGTGGCAGAGCTACGGCACGCCATCACTGCTGTCCTGGGGAGAAGGTGAGCCTCTTCTCTCAGCCAACGGAGTACAACAGGGAGATCCGATTGGGCCCGCCTTATTTAGTTTAGGAATCTCAGGATTAGTGTCCCATGAAAAGTCCACTAAATGTGTGGTACCTAGACGATGGTATACTAGGCGGCCCGGCAAACATAGTGGCCTCCGACATACGCGAAGTGCTACAGTTTGCTGGGGAGGGAGGCTTAACTCTTAACGCCTCAAAATGCGAGGTCATAGCTGTAGGTGGAACCTCCCACCAGCAGGATGAGGCATGCAAACTCATTGCAGACGCCCTGCCCGGTACAAAGATAATTGAGTTGCCTGACCTAGAAGTCCTGGGAGCGCCCATTGGATCTCGGAAGATCTCGAAAACTATCCTGGATAAGCGGGACGCCCTCCGGTGTATCAAAACTCGGCTATTGGCGATGCACGCACAGGCTATATTATGCCTATGGAGATACAGCCTAGGATCACCTAGGCTAAACTACTTTCTACGCACGTCCCCCACAGGCCACCACTGTGATAATTTGCAAGCATTTGACGAGGTGGCAAAGGAGATACTGAGTGAAGTTCTAAACGTGGCCCTTACCGACAGATCCTGGGAAAGGGCCACACTTCCTCTCAGCGAAGGAGGATTGGGACTAAGGTCCGTGGCAGACCTTGCTTCGTTGTGCTACGGCCTCTATCATAGAGTTCTCGGGGCTTGCGGAGACGTTGTTAGAACCGGATGTTTATTCTGTGCTGCGCGGAAGGAGGGACGAAGCTGAGCTGGCAGCTAGACAAGCGATAGGCCCTGGCCCCTGGGAGCAACACCCTACACAGCACATGCTTGACAGCTACAAGTGTCAAACGACCGCTCGCAAGATTTTAGATGACATCCAATCCCCGACAGAGAGAGCGGTATTCATAGCTGCCCGTGACACTTTCAGCAGTGGCTTCCTAATAGCACTTCCTTCATCACAGCTGGGCACCATGCTGGACAACACCTCCTTCCGCATGGTGGCCGCTCTGAGAATAGGCGCTCCCATATGTGAGCCATACGAGTGTAAGGCGTGTGGAAAAACAGTGGATGAGGACGGACTGCACCCTTTGAGCTGCACTAAAAGCCCTGGTAGGGCTTCCAGACACGCGGAAATGAACGCGATCCTGAAGAAGGCTCTTCGTAGAGCCGGCATACCAAGCACCCTGGAGCCCAGGTTGGGCTTCGAAGACGACAAAAGACCAGACGGCGTCACCATCCCGCCATGGTCCAACGGCAAATGCCTGGTATGGGATGCCACGGTATCATGTACAGTGGCTCCGTCATACCTGATGCACAGCGCCATCAAGTCAGGGTGGGTTGCTGAACATGCCGAGATCGCAAAGAAACGCAAATACTCTGATTTGTGGAGGAGATATCACTTCGTACCCGTCGCCATGGAAACGAAGGGCCCGATCAGCAAGAGCACAAGTATCCTCCTCAAAGACCTAGGTGTCAAAATTAGTGCTAACACGGGTGACCAGCGCGAGGGCGAGTTTCTGCGTCAGCAACTCTCGCTCGCTGTGTGTAGGGGAAACGCCGCCGCTATCATCGGCTCTATGGATTGAGAAGGGGGGGGTGAGCCTACGCGGGTACACTTTTGGGTCCCACAATTGTAGAGAAATACTGAAAAAATGAATAAATAATAATAATAATAATAATAATAATAATAATAATAATAATAATAATAATCATATTAGTTTTTGAATACTGGTTTTTTAATAGTATGTACAAGTATCACAATTTTTAAAGTACCAAGTGAACGCACAAACTGAACACCCAATAGATGATATCAAATCGCATACAGGATTGTAATCGTTGCGAACTGTATTGTAATATGCATGAAGGTGAACAATTGTATTTTTATTATTTATATAAGTTCGTTATGTTAGCACTTTGGAGTGGACAATTGTCTCCGTGCGAACGTGTCACAATTACTAATATACTAATTATATAATGTTTACAGTATTGCTTGCATTATTCTTGCCTGAGTGTCGGTGACCACTCTACATCATCTTGGCGTTGTCCCTCTGTAGTTCCAATAACACTCTCTATCGGAGAAACGCGGTCGGCTCCGCTGTGGCTTTAAAAAACTTCTTCTCAAGCTCTTTTGTCAGTTTGAGCGGCCCAAATGCCGTGCGACTCGAGGCCGAAAGCCATTAAAATATGGTCTTTGTCCTCTTGTGCATCTTCTATTGGTGAATGATGTGGCCGACGCCTGCGCTAGCTAGTGCACGATAGCCGAGGTCGTATGCGTTGGAGACAGTGACGTCCCACGTCAGCGGCCAATTATAGTCCCAGTCGCGGCTGGCAAGGCCATCCGGTCGACGCCTGTCGTCCCCCTGTAGCGCACCAGACTCTAGTGTAGCACGGTAGCCGGCTTGTCGGAAAGCGCTCCCGAGTATGTCATTGAGGCGTCGTGGCGGTCCTGCGTGAGCCCGGCCAGCTTTGTGCAGCTAAGCCGGAGTCGAGATCCGAAATTTCCGTCGGCAGAAGAAAAGAAAGTAAACTCCGTAATAAGTACAAGACCATTTACACTCTCATTGTGTGCCGGAACAGAAAGTAGGCTTGGTGTCTCCCCTGATGGCCCAGCCGGGGCGAAACATCGAGGCAGGTTTCTGAGACAGCTGCTTACATTGGCAGTTTGCAATCAATCTGAGGTGAAGAGGGCTGATAATAGCTAGAGGGAAACCATGATTCAATGATTGGCTCAAAGCAGGCCGCGCTTACCGACGATGTCGTGTCGCATATGTCCGCCAAAATGTGGAACCTGATGGCTTTCTCGGAACGGCCTCGAACCCATGTCTTCTCGCATTAATGTAGATCGCATATATATATATATATATATATATATGCGCATCTTAAAAAGCACGCTGTAAATATCTAAAATATTGTGTTAGGTATTTAAAGTCGCCTGCTATTTATCGATGACATACCACTCATGCAAATGCATACATGCACATGAAAGTATCTTATATATATATACGTATATAAATTATTGTTTTACAGAGTCATTCATCACCAAAGCCTTGTCGTTACACCCTTTAACTCACATAACATTAAATGTACATGAATCAATCTGAGGTGAAGAGGGCTGATAATAGCTAGAGGGAACCAGCACATTCAAACTTCACAATTGTTAATAATTACAATAATAATATATTTTGTTGTCAAGGCCAGCTGGTAAATGTACAGGTTGAATTATCTATATTTCAGCTCCTTGAGCCCTCTCCCCTTCGGGAGCGTGTCCAAAATCATTCTCGCGTTGCCGCTCTGAACTTCTAAGGCGATGCGCTGCATTAGGATCTGTGGATCGTTTATCCCTGTTTGATTTCTCCGATTGGCCGCGTTATGGCCCTGGCCTCCCGTCCTCACACGCCCGATGTCTCAATAATGCAAATGCAACGAGCAAATGGTGTGCTCAACCCCTGAAATTTCGTAGTGACGAGTTTTGTCCCTCTCCGTTTTAGGGATATTGTCGGAGATACTGTCGCCGCTTCAGTGTTCCGAATCGAACGTCCCACGTCAGCACTTTCCCCATGACCCAGTGGGTCAGGCTCATACCCTCTGAAGATACGTTTTCTTCTTTGCGCAGATGTGTTGGCTCAACGTGCACGGTAAGGCTCGTCTGTCTGAAGGTACTCACAAGCATATCATTTACGGCATTGTGGCGTTCTTGCTTCATGGATGCCCCCCTTGCAGCTCAGCTTACGGTGACTCTTCGCATCAGCCATGTCCGTTCGACAAGAAAGGAGCAAACACATCAAGGCCTAAGCGGAAGCTGCATGCCGTTTCTGGGCGGAACTTAAACTAAAGACCGCTCTCCGGTCTTGACGTGTGGGCGAAACGAATCGAGTCCATCACTCCATCCCTTGTCTACCTCTTCTGGCCCTGCGTGGCCGAATGTGAACTACTACTGGGGGCCGACACGACATTAACTAATAATACTGGAAACGTTCATTCATCACAGTTGTAATAATAATAAGAATAGGGGCACATTACGTGCACGATGTGCACACACGTGCCCACATATGCGTATCTGTTCGTGCCAACAGCATGCATATGTACACGCATGCGTGCGTGCATACGCAGACATGTGAGCGTTATTACATTACACTCACAGCTAAACGATATACGTACGTGTGAGTGTCTCGCATTTCCTAACGCCCCTGATCTGAGAGCCCTTCCTTCACCAACTCTTATTCACATTGAGCTGCTGCTGCTGGGGCTGCTTCTGCTACGAAGTAGGCTTTGCTACAGCTACTGTTTAGTTCGAGCCGTTTGCCGCATCAGAGTAGGGCGGCGAGAAAGAGAGAGGAGGAAAGAGAGGAGAGGTCGGAGGAATCGAGGCGAGTCGGCAGCGGCGACGACGACGTCATTCGAGCCCCACACACTCACGGAGCCATTCACGTCGTCCTTTGTCGTGACGTGGCCCTCTCCCAAACGGCCGCAGCCGTAACTACACACTTGCGGATGGGGGAATCGCTGGGGGGATGGGGCATTTGCTGGGTGCAACAGTAGTTGAGCCATAGTAGTAGTGGTAGTAACAGTGGTAGAATACTTGTAGTAGTAATAATCATAACAGTAGTGCTAAGTTACGTCGCTTACGCCGCGGGCCGTAAGGGACTCCTGCGCCTACACAGCAGCAGTCGCCGGCACGGCAGTTACGCACAGGGCCGACTGGTAGAGGTCTCTACCCCTCCCCCCCGCCTTCCCCCGCCAGGTAGGGCAGATCGGGTCAACGGAGGGTAAAGAAGGGGGTTAGCGGGCGCGGGAAGGACTAACAGCGGGCGGCTTCAGGCGGACCCGAGTCCATGGTAACTCCACAACAACGCTGCAAGGCGCGGATGATGACGACAATGACGAGAACAACAACAGCAACAACAACAGTATTAACAACAACAAAACAGCAATACTAACAGCTCCGTTGCTGCTGCTGCCGCCGCCGCCAACGAAGAAGACTGCAAAGACGGCGACGTTACTCCCGGCCCGGCCAAGCGAAGGCCCTTAGAGGGCCTGTTTGTCCTCTGGCATCCCTAACCTGTGTGTCACCGGCGGCGCACCGCCACTGAGAAGCACACAACGAACAGAACGACTACAACAGCTACTGCAACTACAACAACAACATCATCAACAACAACGACAACAGCATCATTAACAACAATAGTAGTAACAACAACATTATCAACAAATACAGCATTATTACTATTAACAAAAGCATTATCAACAACATCAGTATCGTCATTAACAGCAACGGTAACGACGTTCACGACAACGCAATCAGCAAAGCGGTCGCAGATTCGTCGGTGTGGTTTGTTGTTGTTGTTGTCGTACGTGGCCTGCGTGCGTACGTGCAGATAGATCTCCTGTGAACAGGAGAAGGAAGGAGTCAGTTCAACTGAGATCCTCCATCGGCATCGTATCAGTGGCTAACAGGACGTCTAGTAGTTGTAGTAGTAGTAGTAGTAGCGGTGGTAAAAGCAATCGATTCGGTAACAGTCATACGACTCGGACTATTCGCGAATACAAGTCGTCGCGGAGTTGTTAGAGAGAGGAGGAGTTGTTGTTGTTAATTTTACTGTTGTAATTTTGCTGCCGCTCCTGCCTCTGCAACTGTTGTTGTTGTTGTTGTCGTCGTTGTCGTTGTTGTAACACTGACAGTAATAGGCGACGGTAGCAACCGAATGTATAGTGTTTTTCTTAGTAACAGTGATGATACTTTGCCCTGTATTATCAGAAGTGAAAAAAGAAGACTGTCATCTTATGCACTCGTAGCATACCCTCATTCGCGGTAGGAGGTCTATCTAGTGATTAAATAGTGGAGGGTAAGGATGGTGTTAGTCGAAATGATGGACGGTGGAATTATGATAATCATATCATCGCAAACTCATCATAGGCGCTAGAATCAAACAGAAAAAGGAACCCTGACACAAAGCCCACATGTTTACTGCTACTACTACTACTACAGCTACTGTTTGCATGTTACGTGATCTCTGTGCGGTTGACGGATGTGTTGTTTCAGTGTCAGCATCTGCGATTGTGTTCACGAAACTGTGTTGTGCGAAGATGACGAAGTCTATGGGAGTAGACAAATCGCTATTGTAGGAAGCCCAATCGTACCTAATAGCCTTCTTCAAACGATACGCGGTGTGTGAGCGCGCTTGCGTGAATCTACATGTGCATAGGGTGTCTGCCTGCATGAGAGTGTGTAAACACGCATTTATACAGGCCCTCCAGCGTCTTACATGATCGTTTAGTAGCTACATCTGCCGCAGAGAAAAATTGTGTTTTGTGAAGGACAGCAGACCTTCTGCCCTATGGGCTTAGGCATTGCTGTTGTTCGACTAAAGCGGACTCTTGACGACATCGAGCTCAGGGTCTTTAGCCATAGCAACTAAATCAGCAGCAGCCGAAACGGCATTAGCAGCAACAGCAACAACAATAACCGCCACTTCATCGCAACGGCAAAAACGTGCAAAGAAACGCTTTTTGTCATCCTCTCACTGTGCAGAAAGATAGTGGCAGTATATGAGGTTTTTGTGTAAGTATGACCGTATGCATGTGCCTCACCACTCAAGGTCATGAGTGACATGTATCCACCATCAATCAATCAATCACGCAACGTGTGCTGCTAATCTGAGCAGGCGTAAGTGAGCTTGGGGCAATAAACGGTGGCAGACTACAGGGAAGAAGAAAGATTACCGGGGACGAAACAAGGAAGACGTTACGCTCGTGGCGGGCATTTTGCCTTCGCGCCCCAGAGGGAGATCACAACGGTAAGGCCGTGAACCGGTCGTGATTCGGGGTCGGCCTTCGCTCGTCGTCACCATAATCATCACCATCACCATCACCACCACCACAATCCTTAATCACCTCGACCTCATCATTGTCGTCGCCATCTTCATCACCACATCATGTGGTGATGGTGTAGTCATTGTTCATCGTACTCTCGGACGTGCATCACCAAAGCGACGGCGACGCCAAGCGTGGATGCGACAGCAGCCGAAGCAGGAGCGGCCACAAGAGCAGACACAGTGGCGACTGAACAAAGTGAAAACCATGTAGCACCAGGGAGAAGCTCCGCGGCGAGTACGAGGTGTACAGAGATCATGGGATGCATCTGCGGCAGTCTTTGCCAGAAGGGCACGTCCGATGCGGTCGCCAGTGAAGAGGAGCCGAGAAAGCTGTACTCGTGGTAAGAGCAATAACGTGAGCCAGCCCGTTGCCGCTGGCTGGCTAAATGACTGGGCGACACACGCACAGCCCTACACTGCAGGCGCCAATCTGTGCTCGAGTTCACACGCGCTTTAGCGCTTCAGTCGGCGACGTCTTTACGTGCAGGTTGCTAGCTGAGAGTAAGGTGTCTGAAAAGAACGAGAAATACGAATATTAGGTGGCAACTAATAATAATAATGCAAGGAAATTTTGAAAACAAAGGTATCGAAATGAAAACCTAAAAAAAAATTAAATATGTCGAGGGAAAAGGATAGGCTAGCAGCAAAAGCAATAAGGCTTTAGTCTGAATGCTTTCGGTCACTATCTGCATTTGCGATAATATTTGCAGTCCAGTTTTATTCCACTGGTCGAAAAATTCGATTCGAGTTTCTTGCGATAGAAGTTTCTCTGGAAGATATTTCAGAGAAACTTTATATAGACATCACGTGTGCGTAGATGTGCATGACATACTTGCAAATGAATGTCCGCATGACGCGAATCAATGTGGAAACTGGTGCACAGACCTTTTATCACTAGTTCTACAAGCAGAGGGGGCTGGCCATAAGAGTCTAGAGTGTACTATAAGAAAAAAATATAATACTATCAGGGAAGTGCATTCCACACGAATGCAGGATCGACGCGGGTTGTTGATCTGTTTATTCATTTCCCCGGACCATATAGATGGGGAGAAGGCCAAAAGAGGTGGTCAATTTTGCGCATTCATTGGCCTGATACGCATTCATTGACATGTCTCGAGTGAATCGTGACAAACATTAGAAAGGCAAGGCACGACTGAGCTTTTAGTCTATGTCTTTTTTTAAAATATATTAACTGATAAAATGTATGATGCACACCAATCGTCGTTGTTGAAGCCACGATAGTGCGGAACTCATAAACTATCAAAAGTCTAATCGCATTTTTTGCCGGGGGTGTCGCAGTACTGTCTTCTTGATTGACCATCCCAATGCTGTTCGACTTTGTACGGCGGTTATTGTCGACTTCGAAGCTTTCTTCAATTCTACGAATCGTCTTACCATAAACTGATTACTCTTACCATAAATCCTGGTCTCATAGTCGTTGAGGAGCCCCTCTTAAAGGGCGTGGCATGTCAGGAGACTTTAAAAGCACAGTGCTCGTAACAATGCTTTACATAGCCAGCCTCTTCTGAATTACATTCGACTTAAAGGGAAGTCAGTTTCACCAATTCGGTGTGGGTTTTGCTAAAATCAGCCACCATGGCACTCGATATACCTTGAACTCAATGTAGTGTTCGATATATACATTTATCGGGCTCAGTCGAACGGTTTGAAGAAACTAAAAGCTTACTGCGTATTTTGCACTCCGACAATAATATACTTATTGTGGACGCCTTTGGCCCTTGTGACAAAATATATTTCACAGTTTGTGCGGCCTTATTTGATGCGTGTCGTGCGGAATAAAACCAAATTTTAACCAGTTAATGGTTTGGTTACCTACAAACTCGGAGAGAAGGTCCACTAACTTTAGCAATCAATAAGTGTGCACCTCCATGAATCAACAACAATCTCGAATGTTCCAAATGAGCAATAACACCCAACGCAAAGGTCTAAAGAAGAGAGCCTGAAAATGGTTAGATCAACAGCCTACGCAACAGTTTCAAGTTATTTATAATTTCAACAAATCTATTGAACATTGTGGACTGGCCATGGCAACTAAAGTTAAATGCTCTAACCACAATGTCAGAGCTACTGATAGGTAAAGCCTTGAAACAACCAGTAATTGCAAAAATGAAATTGGAGTCGCCCCTTGCTAACTTGTCGCTCGCGGAATCAAACGGTTGATATTTTCGATCAATAATAAGCTTGGAAGTCCTGTTTTGTCGTTCTTTGCTGGGATGGTACCCGGTATATAAAAGTGTCGTTGCACTTCAAGGCGGCGTTGGATAGCAAACATAGTATCGGAGGTGGACCCTTTGTTTCACCAAGCGCTCGCAATGATGTCGAGTGCATATACAATGTTGGGGTTCGAATGAACGCCAATTTAAATGCCAAATTCGGAGTGCAATGTTTTACGAAAGAATCTGCTTTACAAGAAACGTTCACGGAATCATGTCGGCGCTATGGGATCGAGGCGGGGGGGCTCCTCCTTTTTATAAATTTAAGACAGGTGAAAAAATAGGCGGAGATGTGAGCTACGTTAAATAAAGCAATCGTTACTAAAGACAAACACATTATTTTTAGTAATATGACTAGTTAAATAACAACAAATAAGCGATTGCTAGCAAACTTGAAGAAAAGGGGTCCTGACACGCCAATTATCAATTGGCCCTGGGTCAAAGCTAACTGTCCACCAATACAAGCATGTAGACAACAATAAGGTTTGTAGCGAAACCGTTTGCGGTACATAAAATGAAAACGTTATACGAAATTGAGAAAAAGGGGGTTGAATATGCCTTAGTTGTCTATACAACTTAATATACCTGCACACAGATATATACATATATATATATATATATATATATATATATATATATATATATATATATATATATATATATTCACCTATCAGCTAATATTCCATTATATGTGTCCCATAAGCATAATTTAATATACGAAATATAAATTATATTTATATATATATATTCACCTATGATTCGTTTGCATGTGCAGCAAGATACATGCGTGCGAATACCAATATATCAGACAGCGTGCCGTGATTATTATTATTTAGTCTTCCCGGAGGACAGACAGTACGATGCCCGTATAGAGAGTGGGAGAGAGCGAGCTGCGCACGTAGGCACATCTAAATTAATGATATATCAATATACATACTACATACACATAAGCAGTAGTATAAACGATCGGGTGGGACTTCCGCGATTGGTGCGAAGACTGGCAGGCTCGCCGATTCGTCACTGTCGGTCGGTGAGCGTATCGATCGTCCGCTTTGGTTTCCCGTATGTATTCGTATCCGTGTAAGCAGGCCCGTGCAGGCCACGGGTCCACTGGGGCCCTTCCGTCACTATTTGACCTCCCCGCGCCCGAAACACCGTATCTTTCTCTCTTCTCTCTTACGCTTTATGTCCCTTATATTCTCACTGATGTTAGACCCTAGATCTTAAGTGCTAAATTAGGCTGCATGCTAAGGGTGCAAAGATACACATCATACTCATTTGGCAGGTGCTTACAGAACGATAAATAAAACGAAGTGGCATTTTGATGAATTGACAAAAATGAACACCGTATTTGCTGCTGTATCATAAGCTTATCATTCATTCGGTCGACAGAACAACCCCGCCTAAAGCTGATTGAAATTTGTCATACTCTTTCTCGCTTATCGTGTAGTAATAATTGCAGATTGAATATCACGATTGCTGTTATTTTTATTATTATTATTATTATTATGGCGAAAGCGATGAGTTACGACTAGATTCAGGAACTATTTAAATCGTTTCTTACCTTCCCTACCTACTAAGAGTCGTGTTTTCGTCACGTCGCAAAAGTCTCTCAGAGACGAGACAAGTTTCAAACAAAAAACATGTTGAAGACAGAGTTCGAAAAGGCCTCCAATCTTTTCACAGCGTCAAATACCCATACAAGCTGCCGATGGAGGTAGCCTGTTTGCTCGTTGAACCTGATGATTGCAGCCACCGCATCCTACGGTGTTCAGGTGATTTGGCCTCATCTCTCGACGCCGAACTTAAGGGCGCTTGACTAGCTCGGGGCTGGTTTCCTAAAGAGCACTTTGAACGTTCACCGCACTAGCCTGAATACGGGCGTCGTCGCCGTTATTCGTTCAGGACTTGCAGAGGATGCGCAACCTATCGGACACGACAGCCTTCAGAAAACTCCAGTCTCCGATTGGGAAAGCAAGATGGCCGACATCGACCCGCTGTTCCGCGAACCAAAGGCAATGACGTCGGATTCGTGGAAAGACGCCGACATCTACCAGTTACCAGATTTGTCCTCCATGGCTTCCATGCGAATATCTGTGTCCGCACGAAGCTCTATCTCAGATCTTGCTCGAGTGAATATGTAAACTTTGTGTATCTCCTTAATGAGTTTTCAGGCTGACCCTCAGCCAAGATTTAACGTCCACGGGTCTGCTTTTCGCATTGCTTCATAGACGGACCCCCACAAAGACAAATGTGCAACGGTGGGGCTCGAACCCGCGCACCCATGTGTCTCCCACGGTTGCGAGGCGCAGACGAATACATCACGCCACCGGGCTCGGCTGTGTATCCCCTTAAGCGTTAATGCGAAAAAGCAATTCCGTTGTCTCAGCTCTGGAAATGTGATGCCTAAGAAGTATATGTGTAAACCAGTCCTTGATTAATAAAACTGTCTTTCCCTTATAACAATAATTATTCTTGTTGTTGTAACATGGTTCAGCTCACCGCTATTTGACGACCTTTCTACTCATGTGCCAACGTCACCGCCAGTGGGCTGTTCTGAGTACGGACAACTTTAAAAGCGACGCTTTTGAAGTATAGTTGACGACAAAGCTGTATGCATACATAAAGCGACGAATCATACAAAAACATAAATAGGCCACATCTGGCCCGTGCCAATCCGCTGGCACGATACAAGAGCGACGTCGGGTATTGATTGATAACACACCACAATAACACTCATATACAGCAACACAGTAACAATAAGGCATTTTCTTGGATGGTATTTTTGTCCAAGATACTATCGTGTCCATAGCATAATATACATTCTCAAGAAGCAATACGAGGCGGGCGATCAGTCATCACTGGCAATAGTATGCATTTCGCCAAAGATCCTATCGAAAGATTGCTATCGAAAGACGTTGGGACAACCATTGCAGCAGGCAAAGCCACACTCTATCGAAGCTGCTTTCGCTTATATGAAAATGGAACTGACCTTGAATTCTATCGATTTTTGTCACGACACACGATACAACAGCAGCAGCAGCAGCAACGTTGGACATTGACTGACAACAGCCACAACGAGTACACAAACAGCAAAAGTGAGACCAAGATATGAAGTACGAGATCTTGAAATCAAGATAGTCTAAATCCCTCCTTGGATGTTTGTGCCCCACACAAGTAATGCAAATCATTACAAAAATTACAACAGCGCAATCCACATACTACCAGTGACATTTTCCTGTCCATCCAGCGACGACATGCAAATACATACACCCCGTGTATATGACTTTGCCTGCAAAAATACGCTAAAATGTCTAGTAGTAGAAGTTAGAATAATCGAAGAATTTAATACGGCTACTCTGTTGGCTCGCCCTTTCTTCTCACTAAATACACCGCAAACGAAGAGAACGCCTGGATTCCAACGATATGCGAGCAAATACTTAAATAAATAAGTACTATCGCAGTGTTAGTGAAGTGCGTATTAGTGTGTGCGGAAGTTCATTTCTCATACTGCTTTCGTATTGCGGTGTTGATTCGGCTTCTTCGCAGGGAAATGAATCGCGCAGCTGTTGACCCCAAAGACTTCACCATAGAACAGCAGAAAAACGAGTTGATCATTCGCCGGCCGGGAACCATAAACGGACAGCAATTCATCATTCAGGACTGTCAGGTACTTGTCCGACTTCTTTACAGCGTATTGACCCTTTCGTAAGCCTCTGTGCCTGCTGAGTTTGCACGCAGCCATCACTGGCAGACAACCGGCTAGTATAGAACCTTCACGTATCGCATGCAAGCGAATTGCTCGAGAAAATCCTGCAAAGAGATTATGCATATATATATATGGTCCCTCAGAAAGAAAAAAGGCGATAGAGGTATTTGTAGAGCTCGTTAAAGTAAATAAATCTAATGGAAGAAACGAACGTGGTCTCTGCAAAGTCTTGTTTCGGTGTGGAGGTGTTCTTGCTACAATCCCTGACACTGGTGTTGTTGCCCGGCATAGAATCCCAACATATGTGATTGAAAGACTACCAGTCCTCCTATACAGAAGCTAAGCACATCGTCGTGTCCGTGAGAAACTGTTCCTCTGAAGAACATATAACTCCGGCCAGAGGATGCGACATGGTCGTTTAGAAGAGAATTTGCTAAAAAATGAAGTTATTTTATTAACGTTCACGTCCAATACCTCAAAATCATAACCTCGTAACAATTCACAGCGCTCACACATGCATTGCATTTCAGGACGATCGTTTTGATACCAACTATATGGCGATCCGATCCGTTCTTACGGAGTACTTAAGGTTTTCCGGCGGGCCTGTCGAGATTGGGTGCATGCATAAATGACCTACCTATCAGATAAATCACTCTAAGTTATTTGTATATATATAACTTTCACTCCAAAACAAAACACTGTTCAATTGGAAAAATGTTTACTTTAACAAGCTCTACAATTCCCTATACCGCTTTTTAATTATTTTTTTTTTTAAACCCTAAAGTAGTGGTTTTAGTTTCCGCGTTAGTAATTATAACAGATTACAGACGACAACCGCAGCAGAAACACGAGTACAAATACGGCGTCATAGAGTGCGACGCAACTCGGCGCAATCCGTTCGTTCTACTGTGACCACCGGAAAATCTCTGGTGTTAACAAAAACAACCCAAAGGAACTAATGCGTGTTTTTACAATATAACACAAAATCTCCGTTATTGAGAAAGGGGTGTTGAAATCACATTGTAGTATTTACACACACGGGCACGTCGCGAAACTCTCCATGCGAACGCATTGTTCACTATTGTTGTTATTCCGGATTAGTTGTTTAAAAAGTCTCACGTCAACTGGTACCACAAGCACGTGCCTGTTACTCGCTCATGGTTGGGTGTACGAGGCTCTCACCTCGTATAACATTGCAACGCCATGTGACTCGTTTGACAAATTTATACTGCACTCGTTGAAGCAGTTCTACATCTTTTCTATAGAAAGGTGCCCACACGTGTGAGCATTAGGTCCACTTTGAAACGACAAGCGTATTATACAGTTGTATGTACATTGCTGGGTCATGGCCGATAAACGCTCTAAGAATGATATTGCACAGGCGAGATGCTACAACTTCGGCGATATGAGTTGTCTATTTCACTTGACAGTCAATTGTAACACCTGGTCTAGAATTAAAAATTTCATCTAAGAAGATTGTGTTTAATTCTAGACTATCCTCCGTCCCCTACGGGCTTGGCACTTAACCTGAGGTTCAATGCACCGAGGGCCGGACATGTTAAGATATCTAGGGTTTCCCAACAGTCCTTGTGGCAGCATGGCCAATGACTCTCAGCGGTATGGCCATTGTAACACCTAGGTCTTTGTATGTTGACACTTCAGGTATACTATGCCCGTTCATAAAATATGCGATGGCGTCCTTGATTGTTTTCAGCACGGCACATTCAGAAGTAGATATTTCTATTCTATTCAAGTGGGTCATAGTATTACGGAATCATTTGCCTGCTGTAACTCGGTCTTGTCTTTGTCGTTTGCTAACGACGAGTTTGAGGTCTTGAGCAAAAATTGCATACAAGAGCGGCCCTAGGTAGGAACCTTATGGAACTCCAGAGGGATATAGAGCACTACCAGACAGAGTAATTTTTACCATGACCTAAAAACTTCGATTAGTGAGATAGGCTTGGCACCAATTTCGAACCCTAGGTCCGATGCCTAGCGATTCCATCTTTATCAGTAAAATTTGATGGTCAACCTGATCGAAATCACGCGAAAAGTCAAAGCAAACGGTGTGGAGCGGAAATCCGTGATTTCAAGCCATGGCCCAGTCATGAAAAACCTCCAATAATTGGGTTGCCGTCGATTGCCCCTTTGTGAATCCGCGTTGCTGATTGACTAAAAGTTGCTTGGAGTACAAGAAATCATAGACGCAATCAACTACTTTCTCTGTGGTTAAACAGGGGAGAACACACTGGGCAATATGTCGGTAATTTTCAGCAATTGCAGTAAAGATAAACACTTTGGGATTTAAAAAAAATTGGATCACCCATCACTTTTTATGTCAGACATGTTTTATAACCATAATAGGCGTGCCACATTGAAACTACTGTATCATTCGAAAGACGCAATAAAATCGGCTTTAAAAAACAACTCAAGTATTGCGTTATAAATTTCCATGTTTTTCCTCGGGTGTAGCACTCCTGAGCAACGAATGTGTTGGAACTGAAGTTCTGGCTCGAGTTCTTCGTTCCAGCATTTCTCACATATGTTCGATAGAATACCGGTCGTGAGGTACCCCCCCGAACAAGTACAGCTGCGTGCGGCCTAGCGTTATTGGGCATGAAGAGAAAGCTCTCACGAACAGCCATTGTAAAGGGCACGACACAGGGTGTTAGAATCTCATCAACGTACAGTTTGGGCAGTTAAACCTTTCCCCCACGTGAATTATTGGCTTGGATGACATCTAGGATGACTTGTGTGGTACGGTTTACCAGCCTAAGAATATTGCACCCCAAACCATGCTTGAACCGCCGCTTTAACTGACAGCTCCACAATGCAAGATTGCACTAACCGCTCTTCTCGTCGCCGGCGCAGTCTTCTCCGTCTATCCTTACCGTAGAGGAAACCCTAATATTATCCGTGAACATAACAGCCTGTCGTTAGTCAACGATTCGATTTTCGTGATTTCGTGGGTTCTGTAAACCGAAATCCTGCGGTCAGTTACGGACGTGTATTATACAATCTTCGCCTTACAGAACGCGCTAACAAATCCTCGGAGAGCACTGGGAGCTGTTGGCTTAACTGGTCGACAGTAAAACGGCCATTTCGCTAAAAAAAAACTGTTAAAAAGAAGCGGTGATTCTGATTAGTTCTATCCCGACCTCTGCCCTAACCAGCCCTTTGGTGGAAGCTGTAGATGGGTTGATTCCGAAGCTAATATGCTTTGGTTCATATTCAGTTGACGGTCTCCGGAACGTGGACTATATTCAAACTCAAGCAAAACAATGTTCTAGGCAGCTCTCTCTCTAGCGTGGTATCAACTCCAAAGAACTCGTTGGATCCTTCACTGATTATGTCACTGGCTGGATGACGTGAAACATTCTACTAAAAACTTGGTTATGTAATTGATTAAAACACCTGCGAATAGAATAGAAGCAACACGGGCCAGATCACATACCTGAGCGTTTTTCTAATCCCTGCTTAATAGGGTTGGGAATGGAGCGTATCGTTTCAGCAGTCGAGTCGTGTTTTATTGCAGGACAGTCGCATCTTTCTGCTGGACCATTTGAAACGTGGTAACCATCGATGACTGCCGGAATTGTCAGATCGTTTTGGGCCCGACGCGCGGTTCGGTGTTTATCCGCAACTCGGAGAACTGCCGCCTAGTGGCCGCGTGCCAGCAGTTCCGCGCGCGAGACTGTCTGAAGTTGCGGATCTCCCTTGTCTGCACCTCACAGCCGTCAATCGAATTCTGCTCCGGTCTCAAGTTCTCCTGTATACAGCTCAATTACCGCGGCTTTAAAGGTAAGCTATTATACTATTCAAATGCTGGCCATTATACTTCGCACACACACACAAGGGAACGATTATGTATATGCGTCGACATATGAAGGTTGCACATCTTAGGTATTAGGTAAACATTAGTTGTCGATAATATTCAATTTCGATTAGCCACTATCGGGTTATGCCGTTTCACGTACGGTCCAGAGTGTCGCCACTTACCCCGTCATGTTTTGTCGATATTGTAATTTTATTTAAGGCCTACGTGGTAATAAAAACGAATTTGAGAAAGAGGAAATGAGAAAGAGGGAGTTTTGCGTCCCGTCGCTCTACTATAGAAAGCCTCTCTAAGCTGAAACTATGCCGTCGATCGAATCCTTGACATCTCAATTCCTGCTGAGAGACATTTGTCTAAGCTCTGAGTGATATATATATATATATATATTTGGATTTGTAGGTAGAACGTGGAGAATATTTCTGAACCGGATCTATCAATTATTGATTGTGAATTGAATCTCATCAAATCAGACATCTCCGTTTAGCTCTCAGGGTAGGCGGCCAGCTGTTCGTGACTAAGAAAAGCATGGAGCTGGTACGCTATATGTGTGCTAGTTATAAATGTTTTATTCGTTTATTTATAACTTTTAGTCCAAAAGTTCAATTTGTAAGTTTTAAGACAGTTTGTAAGCTTTAAAACATTGCCTCATAGAAAGGGCACTATCGTGGCGGGATCGAGCGCCCCAATCCAATAGCCACAATGTTCGCATCTTTCAGTTATTCAGGTACATATGACAGCAAGCTATAATTCCACATCGATGGCGAATTGGTCAGTGAATGATGGATTTTTTCAAGTCGCGTGAAGTTCTATTCTTTTTTGCTGGTGATTGAAGCAAAAAACCTTAAGCTTTTTAGCAAAACCTCTAACGTATGAGAGTTTACCTATAATGTCACATTTGCATCATATGTGATTGTCTGTTATCTACTTTTAGCCGCAGGCTGACAAAAACCTAGTACCCCTTATGCTTAAGATTCACACTGTCTAGTTAAAGTATTTACATTTCGAGTACTGTTTAGCGGCTGGCAAGTCTTCTTATAGGGTAGTCTAAAGCCGCGCATTTGATGCCGTTGAACTCTGCACCGTACCTAACATGACAACATGTTCCTTAAACAAGACATATTAGAACAAGGTACCAGCGATTAATCTTGCTTTCGCTTTTACTATTTCTATAACTAACTTTATAGCATTGTTTGAGCGCAAATTTCGACTGCATAGATCTACGTAGGTATGAATCCCACAGAGCACAAAGCCCCCCCCTCTATCAATAGGCGGAAGCGATTTGATGCGGCCTCTAAAGCGTATGTATTCATTGGTCCCAATAACCGTGTTTCCACGTGTTCGATTGCAGAACAAATGGCCGAAGCTCAATTAAATCCATTTACAAACTTTTGGTACGAGGTCTACGACTTCACACCAAGCCAGGTTGTGCATAACTGGACGTATAGCAAGGGATACGTAAGTACACGCATAATTCACGCATGCCTGCTTTCCTCAACCCATTTATACAAATATGCCATCAGTGGTTCTGGTAAGCGTTTTAGTAATACAATTGGGTAATGAAGACGGAGCTCTATAGCAGTCCCGTAAATATATATATATATATATATATATATATATATATAAGGAATACTCATGGTTTATTCATTCTAATTAATCACCAACGGTGGGAACATGACAATTGGGTCCCTGCGAACGTGTGCACATTTACGAAAGGTCCAATGTAGGAACCAACCATCTCTGGAGGGTTCCCCGGACAGAGGCCGCGTTGCCCCGTTGCACATTTATATATATATATATATATATATATATATATATATATATATATATATACAGATACAAATAAAAAAAACAAAATATATATTTTTATATATATGTATATATATATAGAGAGAGAGCTAACAACCACTTATCGGCTAGATATTATCATTACACTTACGACGGCCACGGTTTCTGTACAATTACGATGCGTGCACGATTTGTGCCGCTAATTCCGTTGCCGTTAATAAAATGCCGGCTTGCGGTTTATTGGCTGCTTGACAGACGAAGGTGTTCAGCGAGGTCGAATCGATCGACTTGGACGATCTGGACATAACCGAGGAGCCGGAAGAGAGCGCAGTACCAAGAGTCCACGGTACGCGAAAGTGCACTGTAAGCAGAACAGTGAATGTAACAACACAATGAACAAACTTTAATGCCGCTTGTCTAACGAAAGGTAGAGAGAGAGAGAGATATGGTAAAAGCTTCGCCAACTTCGTCGTCGTGGCCATTGTTGTTTTTGATGTTGTTGTTGTTGTTGTTGTTGTTGTTTTTGTTGTCGGGGAAGTTGTTTCGTTTATCGTTTATTATTTCTTGGTAATGCTGCCGCTTTTCACGTCGTGATGTTATTTTTTTTTATGCATAACTTTAATGTTTGTACGAAGGTGACCTGTTTAAAAAATGAACTTCTTGTTCAAAAGCCTCTCAAAGCCAACAAAACGTTCGTAAAGCATTGTTAGAACAGATGTCATTAGTGGGTACTAAATGCGATTTGCTATTCAGACGGTGTAGATCGACTTAGCAGCAAGATTTAAAATGAAATAATCGTTTTTGTTTTTATTGTTCATTTTGTAAACAGTTATACATTTACAATAAACATACAACCGCTAACAATGTTTCGCCGTAGGCATCTGACAAAATGTTTGATATGTCGATGAAAACGATTTTCACTATGTTTTTATTGAGGTAGACCCATGTAGCCAAACGCAGTTATTATTTCGATCCATTCTAGTTCTAATTCGACGGCTTCAAGCATCGATTTGTGAATCAAGACGGTTTTTTCTCAATGTATTTCCCTTTACAAAGACAGAGAAAAAAATCGCACAGTGTCAAGTCGGGTGAAGAAGCTGGCTGCTTCATCTCCAACTTAACTTTAAATGCGGCAGAAAGTCTGTGTGTGCTTTCAACCTGGTGGTGTGACGTCCTATCGTGGTGAAGGAACGATCGCCTAACATACGCTTTAGAGCTTTTGCTGGTCAGCATAGTGAAAACTCTTGTTAGGTACTCTGTAGTACACCAACCTCTCGCTCGTCCCTACAATACTTTCTTCCAGTTTGACCAGCACCGCAATTTCACTTCTGGAGAAGAAAATGGCAACCATCGCATTGCCAGTTGAAGGCGTTGGCGTTTCATTTGGCGGGTGTAGGCGCTCCAGCGTCTGAGCATCATCGGGGACTTCCATAGAGGCTCATTAGAATATGCCCAAGTCTCATCACCTCTGATGAGTCTACGCGAGATCAAAGAAGACCGGCCCTCGTCCATTTTTACCAGAAAACCTCGATCCAGAATCCGGCTTACTCGTCCAGTGACAAATTACAAAGTTCTCTTAGTGCAGGTTTTTGATGAGTCCGCAGGATCGCAGTCGTCACACGAGCCGCATTTTCGTCGTCCGGTACAGTTTTTGGGCATCCTTCATGGAGTCACATCGTACAGATTGCAATGTCCAGTTCGAAATGTTCTGTAGCAGAACTAGACACTCCCTGGAGATGAGGCTTCTTTTTCAATAATCGATTGAGGCTCCTGGAAATACCTAGACGCGTATTTCTTGCTGCAAAGTGTACAGAATAACCGTATGCAGCTCAATTTTGGGTACGGTTGGTGTGGCAACAACAGACTTGTGTATTTCATTTTCTCACACCATTGTCTGTGGGAGAATTGGCTAGAATACTCCACCCAAACATCAACACAGATTCGCCAGTGGATTTATTTCTTAACCGACAATTGGACATCCCAACATTCCACAAAGCCGCAGGGGCGCATCGTGTTTCTAGTGACACAAGAACCCTTTAGCGGGGCTGGCTCAATTTGTACCTCCGTCTTGGGTCAACTCTGTGGCAAGACCGTAAACTCTAAAGCTTACGCCAACTGAGTTGTCTCAAAATCCTCAGTAGGCTCCACAAACGCGCATAATTGCTTACCTATGTACTTAACTATATGATATGGTGAGCTCTTAAGAGGACTGGTATAGCACGTACACCAGAATGCAGAAGTTTGGCGTCGAATCCTTAGGTTGTAGGGCAAATATGTTCTATACGCGACCTAACAAATATATATATATATATATATATATATATATATATATATATATGAGTTGCCAGTCTTCTTGTGACACGTTTATAAGATGGTAACCAAGAGGATCTCTTAACTGATTAGGCCTGGAGTACTTGCCAACAACCGAAGTTAATAATATTTAGAAATAAAAACCCAAACGTCTAACAATACGTGCGTATGACCTTACATAGTAGGAAATAACAGTTTTCTTGTATATAAACTATGAGTTGAATATGAGTGAAACAATGTCATGCGCCCCGCTTCGCCCAGCATTGAACACGATTTCGTAAAGTCGCTCTCCATTGAACCCTCAATACTCTAGAAGGCACAGCTCAGTTTACGGACGGAGTAGAGTCATGCCATCATGGTACCCCATGTTGTCATTGCCACGGCTACAGGTTTATATATAGAATATTGGCTTCTGCTCTTACGGCATACTAACTTCCTTAGAATGTGCAAAATTTTTCGACAATTAGAAACTGTTTGACATTGCTCTCCAGCATTTGAGAATCACCTTGTGTTTTACCTTACATGGGTTATATATATAATCGTTAAATGCCGCCTTGACTTATGGTATTTAATTTTAATTACTAACGTTATATATATACATATACGTTAAATGCCGCCTTGAATATTCTCTCAGAGAGAAGAATTCTTCTAACATGCTATGCTCTTTGCTGCCTTTCATGTCTGCGGCCGGCCTTAGCCGAGTAGCCACGACAGGGTGTTGATCTTCAGCGGGAGGGATAGTGAGGAGAAGGCATTTAAATGCTTGAAAACACTCACCGAACAAGGGGTATGTACACGTGCGAACCCAAGTGCAAACAAATATATGCATTGGGCAAAGCACACTTATGACTCCGACGCATTACTTACTAGCTTAATACTATAACAAAAACAATAAGGACCGGAACAGAAAATATAGTTGGCGCTCCTAACAACACTTTTTTTTGCGTAAGGCTAATGCCCGTGTACGGTTTATTTTACGTCGTGACTGATGTTCTAATACACTCCGGCATTTGCCACCTTGTCTAAATTGGAAACCATGCAAACCAATATAAGAGTGGCCGGTCTGGGTCTCGAACCCAGGGCTCCCGAATGCAAGACAAAGGTTTTGCCACTAAGCCATCTTGCTCGGTCAACGGCCACAATATTAGAAACAGCAATGTCGGAATCTCTAATGTGAGCCTAGATAAGTGTTACTAAATAGGTTATCATGATCAGGTGCCACGACTACATATGTGTTGTTTCGTGTATTTGTTCCTGCATTGTTCTCGTCCGTATCATGACCATTATCGACCTCGTTGTCAACGACCGTGCCGGTCCAGCATCATCTCGTGCGGAGTCGCCGCCTGGACAAGGCTGAAGCGAGTGGCCTCGACCAGATTCTCGGAGGCGCCGTCCCTCGGTCAGATCGGGTTGCGGGGGGTTCGGGTTCGAGTGCCGCCAGCAGCGGCGTAGGGGGTGGTCCATCGTCTGCGAGTGTCGTCGTTCTCCACCTAACAGGCGATCAGCTTCCCGCCGATCTAGCACAACAGAACAATCTGCACACGTCATGTGACCATCGACTCATCTCGACACTGTTTGTCAGGCAGCAGCAACAGCAACAGAATCACCACCAGCAGCAACAGCTACAACAAAACCAATATGGACCTCAGCAGCAAGCACCGCCGAAACAGCTGCCGGCATTCCCACCGGTGGCCTCCGCGACCTCCGTTAACCACACGCATTGCAACGGGGGTTATGGCCCCACTGCTGGTCTTGCCTCCCCCACAACGGCCACTACAACAACAACAACCACAACCACAACGATCTCACCCCAGCCCTCCCCTGTTGGTCCACAATCACCACTTCTATCGCCCTGAAATAGGCAATGATACAAGCAGCATCAGCAGCAGCTGCAACAGAATTCATAGAAGCAATAGTAGCCAAGGATAATGATTGACTGCGTCACCGACAACAGTTGAGATTGAACGATTTACACTCCTGCTGCGTTATTACTGCTGTTAATACTAGTATGACGGCTATGAGTAACGCTCACAAGTGACCTAGCTTCAAAACTTGTTACTAGGTAACGATTCTATATTACTACTGTATCGTCGGCCAACGTCAATTAGTAGTAGTAGCAAGTCTCAGTTAGTTCGTCAATTCGAGACTGCAGTTCAAGGCCTCAGTGCGAGACTTCAGTTCCATGCTTCAGTTCGAGACTTTAGTTCGAGACTTCAGTTTGAAGCGTCAGTTTGAGACTTCAGTTTGAGGTGTCAGCTCGAGCTTTCAGTTCGAGACTTCAGTTCGAGGCTTCAGCTGGAGGCTTCCTTCAAGGCATTCGTCAAGGCTTCAGTTCGAGGCTTCAGTTCGAGACTTCAGTTCGAGGCTGATGAAGTCGCGTTAAATCGCGCAACGAACGACTTCCTGCGCCACGGCTGACGTTTCGTCCCCTGCGAAAGCTGCATCTCAGCAATCGGTGCATGAGGAAGGAATACGGCAGGCATTCCTCAAGGCGAAAAAAGCGCCTTCAACAACAACAATGTTGCCGCCTTAACCTTTCCGAGTGGAGCAGGATCTGCCCAATAACCAGAGCGTAATCGCCACGTGCTATCAATATGATTGCTCCTAAAACATACCTCTGCTTCAACATTTTTTCTGTTCTTCTGTTGTCGAATCTTCAAACCCAATTAGTAACTAGTGATTGGTGAGCCAGACCGTATTGGTTATGTGGCGATTAGTATGTGCGAGAGCGAGCGGCACCCTCCTGCGAAAGAACGATTACGATTTTGTCATGGTCGATTTGGCTAAAGCACCAGTCTGAAATTCTAGACTCGAAGATGAAGCAAATCATTCAGTCATCAATGGTGCTTCTTTCTCTTCTTCTCTTTCTCTCTCGTCGAGCCCGGTGGCGTGGTGGCGTGCGTCTGTGCCTCGCAACCGGAGGAGACACATAGGTGCGTGGGTTCGAGCCCCACCGTTGCACATTTGAATTTATGGGGGCCCGTCTGTGAAGCAATGCGTAAAGCAGTCCCATGGACGTTAATTCTTGGCCTAGAGTCAGCCCCGAAAGGATTTTTTCTTTTTCTCTCTCAACAGCAAACAATCATTACGAGGACAACGAGGTCTAAGCCGGTCATTCTCGCTGCCCACTACGCTGCGATACGAATATAATCGCGAAATGCGAGTTGAAGGAACAAACACAAAGACATTTCTCTTGTGTTTTCAGTCGCAGTGCAATCTAGCCTAGCTGCAGAGCTTCAGACATCGAACATTGAACAAATGAGGGAGAACATAACAAGCGTTTTTCACTTGTTGAGGTTGTGACCATTTACGCGGGTGTGTGAGACGCAAAATGCAAAAGCAAGACTTGTGGGAACGAGGCGAGGTTCTGCCCACCGCCAGATTGACAGTGGTCCGAATACAAACAGATGGCTAGCTCAACAAATCGCTGACGACAGAATGCGTCTATCTGTGTGTCTCTATGGGTCAATCATTGTTAAATACGGCGGAAAATAGCCTTATACGCGACTCGACAATCGCCCTGGTCTTCAGCAGCAGCAGCAGCCATAGCTGATTTTTCTTTCCTACTTTATAGACGGTTAATCTCCTTACTGTTATTGTTGTTGCCGTTGTTGATGTTGTTATTGGTAGTGCTGCTGTTGGTTCTGCTGAGGTTACTGTCGCTGTCGCAAACTTCGATGTCTTTGCAGTACTCATGTGTGTTTCATCTTCTGCTGTTCGAAGTGCTTTGACGCTCACCCATTGAGACATAATCACTAAGGTACACCTAGTATTAGTAGACGTAACAAGATCTCGAATCACGACGTTCGCGTCGATGCATGATTATGTACGAAGAACAAAAACGAAATAAAATCTATGAAGACTATAATGATCATATTAATAACACATGCGTTGTTACTCGTTGGAATCAAAAGAGAGAAAAAAAAATATATATATATATATAGTGTTTGGAAAATGTGTGAGAATCGATAATAAGAATAGAAGAGCTCGTTTGCCCGACATAGGAGCATAAAATGTGCTGTTGCAAGACAACCAGTCATCCTAGACAGAGACTAAGCACACGTTCGTGTTCGTGCTAAATTCTGCTCCATCTGAAGAATATGCAAGGCCGGTCTGAAAACGCCCCATGGTCGTTCATACTTACCTGGTGCCGGGCCCTCCGTGATCAAGAAGGCGGAGACCCCAGGAGGAGGCTTTGCCATTGCACTTCGGCAGGGCTGAGACCTGCCACTCTCCCAAACTGGGAAAGATGGGGCATGTAATTTTTGGTAGTGACAAAAAAGTCGTAACAAACAAGTCGTAACACTAAACGAATCTGAAATTCTGCTTCTTCTGACGAACAGATAAGGCCGGTCAGAAGATGCGACATGGTCGCTTAGAAGAGGATTCATAAAAAAATGAAGTTCTTTATTAGCTGTTACGCCAAATGCCTTAAAATCATTATCAAAATCGCAAAATTAACATATTCAATGCGCAATTCATGACGATGTGAGCTGTGGTTGCAAAGTAATTAAAAATTTTCGGCGAACATGTCGAGATTGTGTGCATGCATAAATTACCTGCTCAGATAAACCACTTGTCATAGCTCTAGAGAAACACACCACTATTTATTATCTTACAGTAACTGCTTGAACGTGTATCCGCGAGCCACTATACACATTGGTAGCGCCTGCAGAGATTTCGTTGCACTTTTTTAAATATGCCAAGCGTTGCTCGAACGGCATCAGCAGCGAGGTTTATCCTGGTGACCAGCTCCTGACATGATTCGACGGGGGTCTTGTAGACTAGATCTTTAGGTAGCCCCAGAGAAAAGTAGAGACTTGTTAAATCAGGCGATCGCTGCGGCCAAGCAATGGGCCCGCCCCGGCCAATTCACCGATTCTCGAAGGTCTCGTTGAGGTAGTCACGCACCGCAGTGGTGAAGTGCGGTGGCGCTCCGTCGTGCTAGAACCACATCCTCTCGCGAATACCTTCTGGAACGCCTTCCAACAGTCTGGTAATGTTTCACTCAGGGAAGTATGGTATGCTTCTCCAACCAACCTGTTAGGAAGTATGCGTGGGCCTATGAGGTAGTATATTAGATTGATTTATTAAGAATGCAAATGGACCTACAATTGTCTCCCGCAAACGTGTGCACTAGGATATTACTCGTATAGAGTGGGTTGGGACCACTTCAGCAGCGTGTCCCGGACGGACGCCGCGTTTCCGCGTTGGACGTCGAGGTCAAGGCGCTGTCTCAAGAAAGCCGCAGATCTCTTGTCTCCGATTGCGAGGTTCAGCTGCTCACCGACTCTCTGAAGGAGTTTGCGAGTGAGGTTGCCTGGGCCGCCCAAGGTCTCGAACGCTAGCGGTCGAAACTCATGTGGGTAACCTATTGGAAGTATTTTGCGAGCTTCTTCGCCTCGGCTAGATTACTAGCGTGGCCTGCTGAGATCGCCCCGCCACCGACCATTGAAGGTGCTAATGAGTCGGTAACTGTGGCGTCCCAGACAAGCATCCTGCCCCTGCTGAAGGGGGTTAGAGTCATCCCGTCAGGGCGTTTGCCGTTGTCGGCGGAGAGACCCTGGGGCTCTAGTATACAGGGAAATCCGCTAGATCGGAGCGCTCGACTAACAGTGTCGTTAATGCTGGCATGTCTGGCCCGCCGCCCGGCACTCATGATGAGGTAGTTGTTCACCATTCCTGCCCACACCTTCACGGAGAAACGACTCTGGCGTCCACGCTGGTAAATCATATGCGGGTTCTCATTTGCACAATCACGGGTGTTGTGTCTATTGTACACGCCGCCTTGTGTAAAGCGAGCTTCATCGGTAAAAAGCACAAGGGCAGGGAACGCCGCATTGGCTTCTACTTGCCGCAGAAACCAGCTACAGTAGTCAACCCGTTGTTTGTAGTCTGGATTTTGCAAAGCTTGAACTTGGTGCCGTCGGTACGGATGTAGTCGTTCGGCTCTTAGCACACTGTAGACGGTACTGCGACTCGCGCCAGCCCTTCGGGCCACTTCCCTCGTACTTACAGAAGGACGATCGTCTACTGCTTGAAGGATGCGTTCTTCCATGGCTGGTGTTCGTGATGCCGCCCTCGGTCTCCCAGGTCGTAGTGACGGCCATGGTACGATCCAGTTTCGCGTACGTGACGATGTATGCTCGCAAACGTGTTAGTACTTGGTAAGTGTCTATTTGGAAAACGAGTCTGGTATTGCCGTCGCGCTTCGCATGCGTTATAGCGGAAATGCGAAAGATGTCAACTTTCTCGGCCTCTGTGTACCGGACCATCACGATACAGTAACAATACAGATCTCAACAGAGCAGAGAAGACAATGCATACACAGGGATACGTCTTGCACGAAGCACAATCGCAAAGAAGATGGCACTGGACCCGTCCTCTCTCGGTCTATTTATTCACTCCGGAGACTCGAGTGTTCCACCGCTGTTCTTTGCTGATTGGTCAACTCGGGCACGCATCATGGTAGCGTAGATTGTTTCTAATGTTTATAACTCCTGTGGGCCGCTTATGGAGGCCTGATGATGATGGCACAGATATTGCGAATAGAACGCGATATAGAAGCGGTGGCGAAGATGCATCGATGCAGTTAACATGAGACTGAGCAGGCTTATTTCGGTATTGTTGGCGATGGTGTCAATGTTGTAGCTGTGGCGCGACAGGTGGGCAGTAATGAACGTGCTTTGATGTCGTTAGCATGTGGCTGAGCAGCCTAAATCGGGGTTGTTTTTGATGGTGTCATTGCGTTCTGTCGGCTGCTGTGCCATCTTACTGGCGCCGTCCTATATCAACATAGGTGGTTGCTTTGTCGAGCCCGGTGGCGTGGTGGCTTAAGTCTGCGCCTTGCAACCGGAGGAGACACATAGGTACGCGGGTTCGAGCCCCACCGTTGCACATTTGTATTTATGGGGGTTCGTCTATGAAGAAATGTGAAAAACAGTTCCGTGGACGTTAAATCTTGGCTGAGGGTCAGCCCAAAAACTTTACTTAGGTGGTTGCTCTGTTATTGTATTGTGGATAGCTTCGTCACACGATCACATCAACATGGCCTCCGAAAGAGTGGAACACTAGAATAAGCGAAGTGAGTTCGACCGATTCAGCCGAAATGTTCGCGAAGACACGTTCGAGCAAGTACTGTAAGATAATAAATGAAGGTGTGTTTCTCCAGAGCCATGACGAGTGGTCTCTCTGAGCAGATCATTTATGCATGCACTCAATCTCGACATGCCCTCCGAAAAATCGTAATTACTCCGCAACGACAGCTCGCATTGACATATGTTTGGTACCAAAATGAATTGCGCATTTGCTGAATATCGTTTTGAGCGCTGTGAGTGGTCGTAGGGTTATGATTTTGAGGTATTTGGCGTGAACGCTAATAAAGAACGTAATTTTTTGTCGAATTATCTTCTAAGCGACCATGTCGGATCTTCTGACCAGCCTTGTATATTCTTCAGATGGAGCGACCAACACGATAGTGTGCTTAGTTTCTGTATAGGAGAACTGGTTGTCTCGCAACAGCACATTGTATGCTCCGATGTCGGGCAAAAACACCCACACAAATTGTAGTCATTTCACTCTCACTCCGAAGCAAGACTTCTAATTTCCCATGTTCCATTGGAAAAAATATTTGCTTTAACGAGCTCTACAATTCTATGTATCGCCTTAAAAATCTTTCCGTCACATCCTGTATAGACATATATGTTGTACCACAGTGGCTCCCGGAAAATCGTGTTTGAACGTGAAAATTGGTGTGCTAATATAGTGTTCAGTGGCGCTTCTATCGTCGTAGAATAGAGTCGGGAAACCTCGTCTTAGAGTACGTTGTGTGTTTAACCAGTTGTATACTAAGTGGCCCCACAAGTTGTTCGAAACTCCCAATCAGTGACACCCCGGTTTTGCTTACATCCTTCTTTAGAGGAAAAGTAGCTGACAATTGGCGAACGCACGCCCGGGAGACGCGTGTCCAGCAGCAACACGGCGAATTAGCAAGATGAGATTCCCACACGTGTTGTTTTTGTTTTCGACATCGCAGACATGCTGCAATGCAGAGTGAAGCCAATTGGAGGAAGCCCCTGGATAGCCTAGAGATATCTAGGCTACAGCAGAACTCGCGTGTGGTCGGCAACACCACTCCATGTGGCGGGCCAACTTATGTTGGGAATGCAGACGACTCAAGCACTAGCGCAACGGTGGACGCGTCGGAGGATGGTGGTGAGATGCCTTCGGGTGTCGCCGGGTTACCAGCCGCGCTAGACGTTCCCCCTAGAAGCAATACGGCCTCCGGCACCAAACGTAGGAAGTGTTCACTCGCCGAATCCAGGAACGACGGAGAGCTGAAGACTCACTCTTAGGATGACTTTTCTGAATTGATCCCACGCAGAGTCCTCGGGGTCCCTCAATGCCTTCAAGGTTATTATCTGTAAGAGCTGCCCGGATGGTTTAACTTCTAATGACTCCGGTTACCGTCTTACGGCGTCACGATGTCTCAACGCGAGCGTGTAAGGTTCCGCTTAATAAGGTGATTCTAACGCAGGACCGCCAACTACCAGCGTCAGTGTCCCTAGGTCTCAAGGTCCATCCGGTGCATACTTAAACTAGATCAGCTAGACCAGTAGATGATAAGCTGAAAAACTTTTCATTGTAATCGAAGACCACAGCTCTACTAGAAACGTGTAGATGCTATAAAATGTCATGTCTGACATTGGTGAGGATCATAACAGGATCGCCTGTGCAGCAAGAGCTGTACAAGAAGAGCACTTCCAGGAGAGCATGTCCGTCAGATACCCCGGCGTTGGGAGCACTGAAGTCACTACGATCAGTGGTGCATTGGCCACCGCGGAGGGACTTGTTGGACATATTCAGGATACCATTCCACTTGCAAGGTTAGTCCAGGTGTTGCCCAAGGCGACCAGGGCGCCCTCACGGGCGAGCTCACGAAAGTCTTATTAAACGTTGCCCCTAACAACGACATCGACGACTGTAGACCAGTCATGCTCAAGCTGCTCGAAGGGGACTTTTCTGGCGCCGCCAGGCTTATTGGCTCCTCGGTCACTTTTGTAGTACAGCTCGAACATCTTGAGTCTGAAAATATCTTTGAAATAAGCATATTGACCCCCTCATACTATGTTGCCATCTGCCACCTCGTGTAACGAGGGGTGCCTTGACGTTAGGCCATTTCCCAGGACCTCTGCAGCAAGTCTTGACTTCCTTAGGCCTCGGCTTTTTCATGACCTGCTGTCCGGAGTCTTAGGACCCGTCGCTGACAAGCTGGCAGATGGCAAAGGTTGTAGGCATTCTCTGATGGGATCCCCCCATCCTACCAATTATATTCAGAGAACGACTATTTGCTCTCACGAAGAAAGGCGGCTTGCTTCGCCCGACCGCATACTTGTCAACACTAAGACCCGGCCAAAAAAAACTGTAATATTATCGGCAATTCGTACTCATCAGTTGGGGTTTGCAACTAGTAACAGTGCCTTATATTGGAATTCACATCTATCGCGCCTTCATAAACTCCCACAGTAGGCCGACCGTTTTAATTAAGCTAGATTTTAAGAATGCCTTTAACAGTGTCAGAAGAAACCACTTACTAAACGCAGTGAATACTACGCTTCGCAAGTGTTTCACCAGGCGCACAGGTGGCTTACACACTATATCTCCGCAGTACGACCTTTAACAATGAGACCCGTTAGGTTTGCCCTTGTTCTCGCCCTTGGTACCTGTACGACGGTGTGCTTTGAGGGTGATCTAGGTTGGTGAGTAGCGTGTCCTTAACCCTAGGTTTACGTCACGGACCACGAGGATATGATCTCTCCGCATATATCGGAGCTACCCTATGTCATTCTCAATTGAAGGGTCGTACAGAAGAGTGATCTTGAGATTTTCGGAATTCTGCTCTACCTGCTGGAGGGGTTATCTGGGGCATGTACCAAAAGGAGAGGCTTGAGTTTGCCGCCAGCCATCTTCCAGAGCTGATATTTCATCGCGGAATACACCTACTAGGAACGTGCGTTTTCGCGGCCCGGATAACTCACTTGCTTAGGGGGACTAGTAGTTTCGACTTTATTGAGGGCGTTCGAGCTTTTAATGAGTGAAGACACAAGAAGTGGTCCTCAACGTATGCCTCTCACCCGACGCAGGCTTGCAGACTCCGCAACCCATATCTTTAGGAAGACTTGCTGGACGGAACAGATGAAGAGGTTTACAATATCACTTTGACGACCGCACTCGTGAGATGGCCGCATGCTGGCATTGGATGCAATCTTTATTGACTCATTACCCCTTTATTGGTCAGCGCGGGAGTGGAACACGCTGGTCATGCGTCTATGTTGGCCGAGGAAATGCAGGCAGTATGCTAGTATTACCCCCCCCCCCCCCCCGCACTACTTTCGCCCGCTGACATTTGAGACACTGGGCCATATATATATATATTATTTTTAGTACTTGATATTCAAAAAAATAATTTTTAAATTTACACTGCGCATCGTTTCTGGCCTGCGGTTAGGGGTGGCCGTAAGCGGGCCTCATGCATGCTCTCTTTGCGACACACCAATGCCGCCGAGGGGAGAGCATGGCCTCAGCTGTTCTAGAAGCTGCGGAAGACATTCGCGCCACGCCACGCTTAACGAAGTTATTTCGCTGCATTCCGCTAACGTGCCCTGCAGAAAAGAGCCAGTTGGACTGGCAACGGACTCAGCCCTACGGCCAGACGGGATGACCCTGGTTCCCTGGTCCTCCGGAAAGGCCCTTGTGTGGGACGCAACCGTGTGGGAGACGCTTGCGCTATTTTACAAGAATCGAGCCTCGAGATCAGCAGGCGCTGTTGCCAATTTAGCGGAGCAGCGAAAAAGTCTGAAGTATCGCGAGTTGGAGGCTACTTTTATAGTACAGCCAGTTGCGATAGAAACAATGGGGGTCATGGGCGAATCTACAGTAAGTTTCCTGAGAGAAATTGAGAAAAGAGCGGCAAGTGAGAAGGATGAAAAAGGGCGGGAGAATTTCTGCTGCAGAGAATATCCATTGAAGTGCAACGTGGAAATGCGGCCGCGGTGCTAGGCTTGCTGCCCTCAGGCAGTGGTTTACTGGGGTTGACCTAATTTTGTAATACAAGTGTACTGCGTATAATATACATAAATGATATTCTGTCAAAAAAATGTTTAATACATTAACTGTATGCTTCATGGAAAGTATTTTAGCCAGCTTTTATTACGTAATCGCTTGAATAGAGTTGTTAACCTCTGAATACTTCATGGCATTCTGTGGAGAGCACTACAGCCTTGCCGACTCCGAGAGACAATACTTCCCTCTATTAGAGCCTTGGTTCATTAGCTCACCAGCATGCTGCGCTTGATTTTGTATCCTGCCATATTAATTTCTTACTAAATATTAACAATTAAAATAATAGTAGTAGAAATAGTATGCAGCTGTTGTTGGTGTTGTCACGTCCACGACTGATAATTACTAACTACGACTAATAATTATAGTATGACTACTTAGTAAAATATAATATTATAGCAAAATTCACTTTACCAGAACGAACTACTTCTACAAAACTTGAAAGTCTACCACCACTGCTGCACACAAGCCGATTTACGAGGTGAACGAAAAATCAACCTAATAATTAGGTGCACAGCCTAAAGCAATCGGCCTCGAAACTGCACTAGCCGCAGTTGGAGCTAGTGCATCGTAGGCCGTTAGACGTAGCATATGCATTCCCGAAACCTCCCAGAAAACAAAACGTCGTTACAAGAACGACGCAACTTCGCTAAAACATGTTTTTAATTCTAGGCCGTTAGAGGTGGAGTCGTTTATGAGGACTAAAAGGCTACTCCACTACCGCACTGAAGGACACAAACGATAGTACACGGCGTAGAATGAATTAAAAACACTTCTACGGAAGTTGGCGTTCTCCGCCCCTAGGCCATCCTCCGTCTCCGCGGCATCGCGCTGGTGAGGCATATCTTGAACGCACCGAGCGCCGGACATGTTGACATATCTAGGCTTCCCCACAGCCACCCGCCCAACAGTTGTAGTGGCCACTGACTTCCACGGCTATGGTTTGCAATATATTCTCTCTATTATCTTGCTCATCACTCAGAGCAAATTGACACCGCGCCCAACACAAACAGATGCCGTGAAAAAAGCTGAAACTCCCAATGATGCGCATTTGCTTCTGCGCTGTTGCTTACGACGACAATAACCACAACAACAACAATAACAATCAATGGATGATGATGGATGATCCTTCGAGCAGACGAAATTGGCAACTCATGCGGGCGGTTCGTCATAGTAATTCGCGCTTATTTCTCGGAAGCAGAGAGAAATCGAGTAAACTAAGGCCATACGATCAACAGCAAGCAGTATTGTCGTTCGTTTTTGTACCAGCCGGTATATAGCTGATGCGGTTGCTAGCTTTTGTAATGTTTCCCATACGGGCTGGTAAAAGTCGAGCAGTTGACGGCAGAAATAACACAAACTGACTGGTGAAGCTTCAAAAACGGGATCAAAAACACGCCGCTAGCGACTCGGGGCTGCGAAGTGTCAGTTTGGGGAACAACGGACTAGGATAGTTCTACTACTGCGTTTAGAGTTCTTCGAGGACCATTGAATGAATTGATACATTTATCTTCTCACGTTCCGCAATGCCAACTGTTTGGCGGGATCTCTCACAAAGAGAAAAACAGGTCACCTATAGGTTACCACTGTATTATTAGCAGTAGTAGCAGTAGATGTATGTTGGACATGACAACAACAAGGCACATCATCAATAACAACATCAGCTGCAAGTGAGCAACAAAGACAACACCATTATCAGCACCACAACAACAACAACAACATTTAGACTGACCACCACCACACACAACAACAATCATTATCATTATCATGGTATACACATGGTACACAAACATCAAAGACAACAACAACAACAACTTTAACATCACCACCACCAGCAACAACAACAACAACAACAACAACGACAACAACCCAATGGTGGTATTCTGTGGAGAACACTAGAGCTTGCACAAAAACAGTAGCAATAACAACAACAAAAACAACAACAATAACAAGCGCGACGGCGATGCGTTCATGCCGACGTCGCCGTCTGTGGATTGCGGCTAGCTAGCGGTATTATAGGTCGGTTCAGCAGCAGCAGCGGTGCTGAGCGGCGACCACGGTCGGCTCGAACAGCAGCGGTGCGTGGTAGTTAGTAGTAGTGGTGTGCAGAGTCCGATCGTGAATCTCTGGATTGAATCGTCGAGTGGCGGCAACATCGGGCCTGCTGATGTTGCTGTGGCGGCCGCCGCCGCCGCATCCATCCACATAGGTCGTCACCCACCCTACGGTACGGTCGCCTCGGACGGCTCTCCGTCCGTCCGGCCGGCCGCCCGTGGCTGGGCTGGGTGGGTGGGCCCTCGGCCTGGCCTAGCCCGGCCTGACGCCTGCTGGCTGG
>QVRM01003838.1:0-160787 GCA_003439945.1 Dermanyssus gallinae | reverse complement strand
GCCGGCTTGGTCAAGGAGCTCGCAGACCCTGCCGGAAACCTGATGGCAGCATTTATCGCAAAAGCGCTAATACTTCTGGGTCTGGTTAGTTAGCTTGGCTATTGGCAGAAAATCTGTCGTTTGGCTGTATCGACCAATTCGATGTTAAGCAAATTGGCAAGGACGTGGTATCTAGAGCGTAGGTACTAATGAGAGAGTAAGTGGAGGCCTTTGTTGTTTATTGTCATAGGCATACAATTGAATAGGGAATAAAAACACTTTCTACGGAATTTCTCCGGAAGCCCTGCGGCTGACGGAAAGAGACCTTACACGGGCCCCCAGCGGGCGTTCGCCGCGTTGAACCTCGATCGATATGCGCTGCAACAGGTATCCGCTAGCTCGGGGGTCCTGAGTTGCAGCGATGACTTCCGGCCCAGTTCCTTAATAAACTTTGTAGACTCCGGTCCGATCGGTCGAAAGGTCTCTATGGCAATTGGCTGAACTATAAATTGCGACGCTAGTTCCTGGTATTTCGTCACTTTTTCGGTTCTCTGCGAGCCGGGCGCCTGCGCCCCACCTCACGGCTCGTGTTTTGAACGTAGCTTTTGGCCAGCGTATATGACACTGTAACATCCCACACGAGAAGACGACCACGAGCCCAGGGGGTAAGTTTTTCCGTCTGGCCTCAGCTAACTATTCTGACTAAGGCCGACAGGCTCCTTCACTGCCGGATTGTGGGCCGAGTGAAGAGCACGGAAGATAACGTCGTTGATGGCGAAATGACGTGAGTGGCGCCCAGCGCTATAGCGACACGACAAGGCGTGTTCACCCGTGGCACTTACCGGTGCTCTGCATAGGTTGCATGGGTGGGGTGCGCAAACGACCTCCCCAAGCCGTAAGCCGGTAGCGATGCGGAGTGTGTTGTTGTCCAGCATCGTTCCCAGCTGCGGCGAGGGGAGGGCTTGAAGCCACTTGCCACTGATTTGATCAAAGCACGCTTTTAAACGGGCCCTCCCTGAGCTGTCGGGAACCTGATTTTCTAGGTCGCGTTGGAGCCGAGATACTACGATTCGATCCAGAGATCCTTGTGTTATGTGCTCCGGCACTGAATCCTACTGGTCGCGAAAGTTAGCGAGTGCTGCCTGCGTTGAGTCGGCAATCCAGCTTTCAGTCGAAGGGGCCCCGATGGCGACGACAAGCTTCTTAATTTCGGACAACGAGCCCAGGTAGCAGGATAGGGCAATATCGACCGATCTGCGTACACCTAAGCCCCAGCAACGGGAAGTGCAGCTTGAGTCCAAGACCGATCCTTTAAATCAACGTTTAGCAGGGATTGTAAGGTCTCCCGGAGTATCTCATCAAAGCAATGTAGTAGGTCGCGTCTTCTGAACGCTGGCGAACATCGAAGTTGGTACATCAAGCGAGGCGTTGAGAGACTGTGTCTTAATCGATACAATGCTGGGTGCGCTTCTAAGGCTTTAAGTGAGCGGCACCATCGGGTAGTGTCTGCGAGCTTTTTCCTGAGGGCACCGTCTACCGCCGCTTCCGTGAGTGGCGCACCCAGTAGTTTCAAACTGTCGTCGGTTTCCTCTCTGAAGTTTAGAATCTGCTCCCTTACAAACGTTGAAGACTTCGTGCGCGTATCTTGAGAAAGCCAGAATACCTCACACTTATCGTCGTTTAAGCGTGAGCCTGATTCTGACCTCAAATGCTCTGACTCTTTTGAATATCCTCAATAATCGTCAAGCTGTCGCCGGCTAAGATGGCGTCGTCGAGATACTACGGCCGCAACTCCGACACTAGTCTGGCCTGTAGATCTGTAATTCCAATGCAGAAAAGTGCTGGACCGCAAGGGTTCCTCTGCTGCACGCCACAACATGATTGTATGGTTTCCGCCTGCCAGAGGAGATTTGTGGGAAATCGGTACATCTGATAAACGGCTGGAAAAAGCCGACTTTGGACTTCACAGCGTTCAGCAGATGGTCGCGACGCATTGAGTTAAATGCGTTTTGAAAGTCAAGTTTAACTAAAATCCCCCTCCTGGCCATAGCGGGTCTCGAGGAAACCCTCTTGTAGCGTGTACCGCTGCTTCTGCTCCACCCTTAATCCCGCAGCCAAGCTGCATCGGAGCCACGAGCTCCAAAATACTTGGCAAGGATTTCTTGATTAGGATCTTTTCCACGAGCCGCCGTAATGTGAAGCCGACAGCGACCGGCCTAATTCCGCCATCCTTCTTGCGCAAGGCAATGATATTCGCACCGTAAAAAATCGGAAGTATAAACTCAGGCAAACGACCGTTAACCGCTAGGGTGACAAATCGCACAAGGGCCTGCAGAAGAGGATTGCTGTCGTCCTCTTGGGTACCAATGAGATCTTTCAAATGGCAAGGTCGTAGGCCGTCGGGGCCGCCGGAAGAGCTGTTAGGGAATCTCCTGACGGCGTTACGGATCTCGGTCGGCGTAACAACGATTTCCGATACTCATGGCGTCGGCGTCGGTGCCGGCGGAAACGACGAGTTCGACGGGTGTTGGGGGTGTTTCTCCAGCAAACTACGGCGAGTTTGTGAATCAAGAGGGGCGATCGTATCAGTTGAAAGCAGCGTTCTTGTGGCTGCTGACACGTCGCCTTGAGCGAGTTTTACCTGTGCGCTTATTGCTCTACGACGGTCAGAGTCTGCAGCGGGGTTTGTCCTGGTTTGTTTTCTAGTCGTGTGAGGGTTATCCGATATAGACGCACCCCTCTGAAAGCGAAGCAAGTTCTCGCGGACTACGGAAGTGAGTGTTCGGCCTTTCTCCTTTTTTGCCGGGATACTGAACACCGTCGTCGAAAAGGTGAGTAGCCTTTCCCAACATTTTTGGGTCCTCGAATGACTGACACCGTCAATGGTTTTCGCCAGCTCAACAGAAACACTATTCCGTAAGCTGCGTGGGATGCAGGACAACATCTTGACGCTCGCCTTTATCTGGGCTACCTTCATCACAAGACGGGCCAAGTCTGGACCGGTAAGCGCACGCTGCAGAGCGGATTGGTTTGCTAGATGCGGGTTGTTTGAAGTGGAGCGAGCGGCAGGCGCAGCCGACTGTGCCTGTGCCGGAGGGAACCAACGGCGGATATCGGCTTGGCTATTTAACATTTTGGATCCTGTGAAGAGGACGACTGCCTATTGCTAGGCAAACCATCGTCGTTTTGTGTCTTTTTCTTGGTACCATGCTGTGACTGCACGGCCACCGGGGAAAGCGCTGCTCTTATCGCCTTTTTAATCCCGCAGCGAAGGTACCTACGAGCGAACTTTCAACTTGAAGAGTAACCCCAGAAACGTTTGCTCTAGTGGTGACTAGACCCGGGAGGAGTGACGACAGAACAAATTCGACAACAGCACCAATTTGTTCCACGATCGTTTCCACTAGACGAGGAATAATAGTTTTTACGATTGACTCTACTAGCAGATCCACCTTATCTACGAAGGGAGCAGCCGAAGCGCAAAGCGCAGCCTTGGTGCCGAGGACCGTTCCTGAAGCTACATTGACCGCATGCGTCTTAACCTTGAAACCATTTTGTACAACGGCAGCAAAACTGCGCTTGCTGAAGGTTGCGGCGGGTTGAATATCTGCAACGGGGGCGCACAACTTCACGGGCGCGACCTCAGTCTGCGGCTGGATCGTTCTCACAAGAACTGTAGCCGGCTTCATGATTACCCTTGCAGAGGCAGCAGCGCACAGGATTAGTGCAGTCTTCTCGGATATGTTTAGTGGATCCACAGCGACGGCAGCGCGGAAGATGGCAATGGGCAATCGGGTCTGATATAATCGAAGCTGTAGCACTGGTAGCATTATTGCGGGTCACGGTACAAGAGAACTCCGTGGGTTTTTAGGCCCAGGCGCACCTCTACTGGGAAATTGCAGCCCAAAAAGGTCAAAATTACGCTGTCAGTTGGCATGACAATGCCCGTTCTAATATTCTTAGACCGTACTCTGACGGCATCCGTCACCCCGTAGGGCCTTAAGGCGCTGGAGATTGTCGCGTCATTCAGCGACGGATGAACTTAAGTAATTTTCTCTTTTACTGACGAAGAGGAGCCGCTTAACCTTGATGAGACCGGCACTCCAGCGAGGGACTGCAAACTAAGCAGCACAGCTTTGTCCTCCTCGTCCTCCGCCACAATAACGAGTTGGCCATTTCGAGTAACCCGTGGTTCCTCTACTTTCCCCTTTATGTGGCCGGCAAGCGCATCGCACACAGCGTTAAAGTTTATCTCCAGTATTTTTTCTCCGCCGAAAAAAATTATAGCTTCCGGTCTGTCCTTAGCAGCGGCCTTCGGCACAACCGCTTCTGCGGGACTACTACATCGAGCGACAATAGTTTTACCGCCAGCTCCCACCGTACTCCATCCAACGTCATCCCCCTCCTCAATGGGCGTTCCCTGCACCGCAACTTGATTCTTCCCTATTAAAATTTGTCTTCCTGGTCTACTGATGGCATCGGTTTGTCGACCGAAACCTCAACCGTAGCGTTTGCTGCGCCATTGCTCTGCTCTTTTGTTTCGCTGGCATCCCCCATGCTCGCTGGGGAGCATTCAGCTTGCGATACACGCATACCTTTGATGCGGGCGTCTTCCACCGGGCTTGACGCGGCCCGCTTTCCACAACTCGTTTTTGAATGACAAGCTGAACCGCCCGCATCACTGATTGATTCAACAGTGCGTTCATCCGCTGCCATTGCGCAATCTACGTGCAGCGACGTGCGTGCTTCGGGTGGCTCCTTCTCTTGCCGTTTCGTCGGCGTCCGTTGCATGACCAGCTGCTTCGCAGCGCCTGTTTACAAACAAGGTATTGCTTGTTTACAGGCGGACGCGAGCCGGACTGCAAATAGCGTTTGATAATATAATATTGATTACCGTAACGGGGTTGGAGGCCGCGGCGACGCCAATGATGAAGTTAGTAATGGAGGTTGGTGGTGGTGACTGTGGGTGATTGTTAACTGAAGTGAATGATGAAGAAGATGATGCTAGAGGTGTTCCGATGATGATGATGGAGATGATGCTGAAGGTGTTTTGATGATAATGATGATGGTGAAACTGCTCCAATGATGATGATGCTGAATGAAGTAACTAATGAAAAAGGCTAAGCACAGCGATGATAATTATGACTAGGATGTTGAAGGTGAGGATGAAGATGAAAAAGACGGTGATGGTGAAGATGGAGATGAAACTGACGATGATGGCGATGAAGGTGGTGATGCTGACTGTGGAGTGCTGATTATCATCATAAAGGGTCGTAATGGCAACAGAGTGCTGGCAAGTGATTATGGAGTTGAGAGATGATGATGATAATGGCAATGGCTGTTCAGGTATACACTGCACGTATAGTTAATGCGCACCGAAATTAGCAGCAAAGTTTCACGCTAGTCAACTCCTCTGGTCTCAAAGGTTGCTAAGCTCGCGAATGTCTATAAATTTCTACACTAAATTCTAAATTTAGAGATACCACAGCCACACACGAACACGTCTGCACCGGTGACATCGTAAACAAGCACTGAATGAGAGTAAGATCTTCCTCTAGCCGGTCGAGTTTATGCTGTCCTTCTCCTGCCTGCTCTTACGCTGTAAACGAGTGTACTAAGATTGACGCTTGAAGTCTCTTCTGTAAGATAATCCTTTTTTCTCTCAGAATGATTTATTGTCCCGACGATCGTCAATAGATTTAAATGAATTTGAATCCAGTGACTGCGTGTTTTGGGTAGGTATTATATATATAACCCGCATTAAGTATAGTGCGGGATGCGCATCCAGGAATCGCAACCTTTTTTAGGAAAAGGAAATTTGACGCACATCCGTCAAGGTTGTTGGCGGATAATGTGGGACTCGACTAGGGCAGAGAGTATGTGACTCAATTTATTGCCGAACGTGTAATACTCACTAAACATCTCTCCCACCCTCTCCTAGTTCGGAATTATGTATTCATGCTTTAACTTTCTCCTAGATCTACGACAACCTCGCGAATTGAGGATGGGTCTTTACGGATCACTGCCAGAGTAGGTTGACTCGACCGGAAGCGTGAACTTCGGGCGACCTCTAGTCTTGTCTTTTGCCTCATGATGGAGTCTGAAAAGGAGACCCCTCCGCCTAGTCGGTTGAGGTTGTCCTCATTCTTGCGACAATCTTTGCTGCTGATTTCCCAGCCATCGTGTATAAGGAGGCAGTTTGCGCCGGTTTGAGTGCAGCGCAGGTCGCAATTGTATGGTCAACTATGTCGGGATTTTTTGATGTGCATAACACGCACGTGTCCACTGTCGTCTTTTAAACTTTTCTCATATATGTCTAAACTGTCCATGGTCAGTCAAGGCCTGTGTTGCGTAATATGTGAGCGGCCCCCGTTCAGGCCCTTCATAACAATATTTTAAATTTGAAATGACTGATTGCGTCCATTTCCGACTGTGATCGCCAGAAGAGGGGTTGGCCTATTGAAAAGCTTGGCTAGGTTTTGCGTAAACCTTGATACTTTCTGAGAAATGTATTTGACATGTGCGTTTCCCGATAGCTTAGTGTTAAGAATGACACCTAGGTATTTTGTCTTCCTTTTTATTGGGGCGAGGTGACCCGCAACCTCAATCCTAATGCCACGGGTCCGTTTACGGCGGGTGAGATATAGCGCCTCCGTTTTGTGCGGGGCAAACTTATATGGTTTCTTTTTATTCATATGTTGATCTTATCTAGAGCGGAAGGTATATATATAGCGGAGGTCGATCCAAATCGATAGGCAAAATTTCTGATGTGCATCCCCCAATATCGGAGGCTACATTCTTGCCTTTTGGAGTTTCCGAAGCAGCATACCACGTTGAATACGCCGGTTCTCGTCCGATCACCGAAGCTAAGCAACGTTGGGCCCGGTTAGTACTTGGAAGGGAGATTGTCTGGGAACACCGGGTGTTGATGCGCCGCCAGGCAAATTCAGGGTTAATGCTTGCCGCTGGATTTAAAGGCCAAATACGTCTTAAAGCTACCGTCATCTATCGTGGCTGCCTTTGTGTACGCCGGATAAAGATTTTTGAGTGTCCATACGTCTAACTAGGTTGGAAAGGTAGATGATTGGTAAGTTTCTTGGCTGCTTGCACGCACGCATTACGGACCTTATTATTTTTCTCTTTGTTCGGTGCCGTGGGTAAAAGCCCTGCACGGGTGGCAAGCCCGTACAGGGGACAGCTTCCCTCTGATAGGAGGACCTGCTGATTTTAGGTTGGCTCTTGGCCGGAGTAGGAATCTCAGAGGAGAACCCCCCGAATTCCCCCTCCGTTTCAAGATGTCGCCACGAGGAGGCGTCCAACCCTGTAATCATGTCTCCCGTCTCCGTTCCTTGGGGGCGTCAATGTTTCGATCCATCGGAGAAGTTTCAATAACACGAAAGGTCTAGATTTGAGCGCCTGAGTTGTTTTGTGTCTAGTTCGCTCAAGGACATGTTGGATAGCATCCAGTGTTGAGCAGCCTCGTCGGAACCCGAATTGAGTCCGTAATTGCTTATGCATGATCTCCTGATACAGCTTTTCGCTAGGACATTCTCTATGAGTTTTTCGATGGTATTAAGAAGACAAATGGGCCTAAACGAGAAAGTCACCTGACTGGCAGTAAGTTTTGGCTTTAAGGCCTAGTGGGCCTTCTTCCATCCGCTTGGGAACTTCCCTTCCCAAAGTTGCTAAGCCCGTCAGGAGAGCATGGTGGTTTGACGCCATTGTCTTGACTACTTCTGGATGTATTCCATTTGGGCCAGGGCCTTGCCGGGGGAAAGGCCTTCTGCCGCTTGGAGCATTTCCTTCTCGGTGACCGGAGGCACTTCATGAGGGTCAACCTCAATTGTGCAGTCAAGTCGGAGTTCCTGAATAAGAGAGCAGATTTGACACTAGCTCGGTAACCTTTTTGGCCGGAAGCGGAGGTGGGTGATACCGTATACAGTATACCCATTACCACCTACCTTGTAGGGGTAGGTCCCATGAGTCCACTTGGACCCTCTCCATCAGGTCCTTCCATGCTGCTGCTTTAGCTTTGCCTATAATCGTCTTTAAGACACGTCCTCTGGGGGGTCGCCTGCCACCCTGCAAGCCACTGCTAGAATATTGGCGACGTCTTGTTCATCAACCTTTGTTTCCTGGAGCGGTGCGCGTCGGTTGTTAAGAGTTTCTATAAACGTGCCTTTATCTAGTCTTCTCATCTAACAGGTACGTCGCCGGGGGGACTTAGTGCGGTGTCCTGGTAGGTTGGAACACTAAGAAGGTTATGTACCGGTGGTCGCTGAAAGTCTCCTGGTGCTCTTCTACTGCCCCGTATTTGATAAAGCTGAGCGAGGTATCGTTTATTAATGTTACTTGCGATCTTCGTGAGAAGGTAGGCACATTACCTCTGTCAGCCAGTGCTAGGCCCCGCTCTGCCATCCAGTCGATCAATAGATTATTTTTATCGGTGCTGCGGAGTGATCCCAGGATGCGTGATGAGAGTTGAAGTCTCCCGTAACTAAAAACGTGTAACCGAGGTGTCCTCTTAACGATGTCACGAGTTCATCAAAGGAAGACATCAACGTCGTCTAGTGTTTTGTTGGGAGGGAAGTAGCATGAGCACACTACTAAAAAATCCTATGTGAGTCCTTGCCCGGGACCATGACCCTGCATGGTCAAGGAGGCCTTTTAAGCCGATCGACCAAATTGAGAATTCTACAAAGTAGTTAGCGTGACTGCGTGCTATAAAGGGGTTCGGCTCGGACAGAAGGCAAAGGGATATCTTGCGTTCTTGAACGTAAATATCGAGCAGGTCATGGGCTGCTTTGAACCGGTTCATATCTTTCTGAAGGATCTTAATACATACATATTGGTTATTTTGCAATAACTTTACATTTCAAGATGGTACATAATTACAATACAATCGTCATTTTTTACAATTCGAACACTTCAGCGACAGTCCCACCGGGCAAGAAAGTGCAAAGACCGCGGATGCGTCTGGCAGCTCGCTGCGTGGTACTTAGCGCATATCTGCGAGCAGAGCCGGCAACGACATTGATCGCCAACTTGGTGAAATCCCTGAGTCGAACACACCAAGTGATGATAGCCATGTACAATGAACCTTTTGTACACGTGCCGGTTAGTGCATGCCATTCCATCCCAAAACTCCCTGGCGAGGTACACATCTAACTGCGCTACCTCGGCCGAGGCCTCGGTCACTTTTCCCTGCCACTCTAACAAAATTTGCTGAAATGGTTTTGTAATAGGTGACTTAAGCCTGACTCTGATTGTTTCCACTGCCGGTGTGCAACCCGCTAGCAGGTACACAAAGCGGTCCCTTGCCGTCCGCGGCAAGCAATGGACGCCCTTCATATATATTGTGAAGCATCTTTCTAGCTGCGCCAAATTTGCCGCTGAAAGATGGCCCCACACCCTGCCAAGGCTGTAGCTCAACACTGGCACAATCTTAAGCTCAAAAAGACGCAATGCGGCACTTAGAGACACTCGTCGAAGGTGTCTCACCTCTGTATGGATAGAGGCAATAGCCGCCCGATACCTGTCGCCGATGTGCTGGGTAAAGGTCGTTCCCGCATAGTGTAGTCTCAGACCCAAATACAGGGAAGGAGTTGACAAACTCCAGCGGTTGGCCACAACTGGGTATTACGTCTGCTGCTGTCAATCAACCCCTATGGCGAAACTTAATGGCTTTCGTCTTCCGCGAATTTATTTGTAGGCCCTTACGGTGAAGGTAACTTTCTAGGACGAATGGCACCGCGGTCCCGGTGGGCCACTACTGTGTCACCCGCGTTCATAACTACGACGGCGTTTCTAAACTGCTTCCGCACATGGCGGGCTAGGGCTGCGATAAGCAAAGAGAAAGTCAGGCAACTGAGAGGGTCCCTGCGTTTTGCCTCAGCTGCAAGGTGTATTTGCCCCTTATGTTTACTTCAAGGCGGTCTTTAGCAAAGAAACTGGAGAGCACTCGTAGGAAAGAACCACCCACCCCAGCACGTCGAAATGAATCGACTTGTAAGTGACGGGGAACTTTGTCGAACGGCCTTGACACAATCCATAAGGACGGCGTACAAGTGGCCCCTAGACACAGCCAACACCCGCTCAACTTCCGACTGATGTACGTGGATCGCGTCCTGTGTACCTCAACCCTTCCTGAATCCGAATTGCTCCGGAGGTAGGGCCTTCTCTACAGTTGGGAACACCGTCGAGATAATCAACTTAGCGAAGATTTTTTAAGAGTGCGTTCCGAGGCTATAACCCGGTAGAGATTTGGATCGTCCACGTTGTCACTGTATTTGCCTTTGGATAGCAGAGTAAGCCTGGCCTCGTGCCAAACCTAGGGTATATGTCCCCCGCTGAGTATCTGATTAAATAGATTATACAGCTCCCCAGCTAAAACATCATACGACTCAGCCCAGAGTTCGTAATAGATCCCATTACGATCACTACTCTTCTTCTTGGGTAATCCGCGCAAGATCTGCACCACTTATTTCACCGTAAATGGTGAATTCATGTAGTGCTGCTCCAGAGTGAGCGGTTGCTCAATAACTGGGTTAGGCGCGAAGGCGTTTGCATCGAGCAGAAGAGCACTAAAGTGCTGCCGCAACTGCTCCTTTGTCATGCTGTGCATGCCTCTGCTCAGCCGGCGCACAATGTAGACATGGAGTTCGCGCTCTGCCTTCTCAAGCATGCAAAACTCCTCCTTATCATACCGGCGCTTATTCTTCACAAGCAGTTGTTTGTAGGTTACTCTATGTTGGCCATAAAGCGCCCTACGATCAGCAACTATCTGGGAGTCAGGGTGTAGAGCCCGTGCTCGGCGCAGGAGCCCCAACACTTCCCGACGCTTTAGGTAGCAGACCTGTGAAAACCAGGGCCGCGCCCGTCTTTGTCTGTACTTTCTCTTGACTACAGCCGCTTTGACAGTGGCCTCCAAATTTGTTTTTGGAGTTTTTGGTTGCTTTGTTCAATGTCAGAAGTTGATCTCAGCAGCCGTAATTTGCGCGTCAATACACGCAAATCTAGCTGCCTAGACAAGTACGTTGTCGGCTGCCGCCGAAGGGCGCGCCCCTGGCCAGACACACACAGAAACGGTAGCACCGGCAGGTGCTTCCGTGCTGGAATATTAAGGACTTCGCATCCCTGAAATTCCGTCGGATGTTGAAGGTTATGAAATAGGAGGTCAATAGTGCTCCTTTCATTTTGGCACGTACGTGACTTTATCACACTCATTTGCGCAATGCAGGCCTCTACTCTCTGGAAGCTTAAGAAGCGCATCGCCCTTCCTGTCGGTGGCGCCACTATCAATACGACAGTTGAAGTCGCCGCCGACCAGAGTGGGTAGCTGGAGGTTTAGTCTCGCTAGACCAGCACTGATCGCATCGGCGACCTTAAGGTCATCGTAGTGAGGTGGCAGGTAGAACGATACGAGGTTGAAACTACTTGAGGTGAGTGTCATGCAACACTCACCTCGACACACATTGCATTCATTCCCTGTTCGTAAATAGATTGAAAATCCACCTACTGCAGAAGGCGTCATTGCTGTCTAGCTGTTAAACCATACCCGTCAGTAAGCTCTTCGCTTACCCTAGCCTGAGCCGGCGGAGCCACCAGCCAGCGCCGGAAACTCACGCCTTTCGGCCAGAAGGCGCTAGTTGAAACTTTAGTAAAGTCACTATCACCAAAGGCCACGCAGAAGACTGAGTCCGGCCGGGAAACTTTGAGTTTCCAACTAGCACGCACTACAGTATGCCTCCCGGTTAGCCAACCACACAGCTGTTCTGCCGACGTTGTCCGGCTAAAGCCCTCTAGACGGAGAGCTCTCATGGGCAACACACGGTTTTCACAGTGTTAGGTCACCCAGGTCTACTTCAGCAGCTCGAAGAGGACGGTGCTTCCTATTTGCGTTAGTTTCGCGTTTTTTTGCTGCCGTTTGCTTGTGGATTTGAGAGGCATCGCTCGGCCTCGGCCCCAGGCGTCCATCCTGCTTCTCTGGGTTGTTGCTGGTCGATCCACCACTTTCACTCGCAAGCTTTGTCTTCTTTTTTTCTCTCCACCAGCTGGAAGCCTTCGTTGTCCAGCTGATCTACGTTGGCTGTCTTTGTACACTCCATTGTGTTTACAACCGGGTCGCGCGGCTGCAGCGGAGTGGTGACGTCACTTTCTGCTGCCGGCGCCGGCTTCTCCTTCTTCTCTCAGCTTCTCCCGCTGTCGTTGCTGCCGCTTAGCCGCTCTATCTTCCCGCCGTTGTTGGCGCTGTTAATCGAGATCGAAACACTCTTGGCGACGTCTGTAGAAGGCGTCTGCAGCTGTAGTTTCTGCACTCACTCTGCTTCCCCAGGCATTGTTGCTGCTGTTGGTTTTGTTTACCAACAGTACGGGTGAGGGTGGGCGCATCTAAAACGTTCAAATCAATTACGGGCTTGGCGGCAAGTTTTGAGCTGCCGCCAGTGTCCTGTGCCACTTTGTGCTATGCCACCTGCTTCTTTGTCTCGATTTCTACTCCCGATGTGCTTACGTTGCTCCCGGTGGGACGGGAAACGAAGCTCGGAGACCAGTTGTTCAAGCTCCAACACTTGAATTGCTTTTGCCGCCGCGAGACGGCTAATCCGCTGCAGGATCTCAAGCAGGGCGTCGGTTGGTCGGGCGCCTTCCATTTCAGGACATTCAGGACACCGAGCGGGCTGGTTTGCCCCATACATCTGCGCGGTGATGAGAGCACTTCACATGGGCTACACCCACAAAACAGGTAGGACACTGGATCCACTCACACGAGTTATTTATCACGGAGCTACATACAAAAGACAGCACACAGTTGGGGCCGCCATCTTGTCTTTGAAGGATCATAATTATTGCGTTAAAAGGCGGCAAACGTTCTGCCAGTCTGATCCTCCGTCGCCAGCCCGCTACTGTGACCTTTTGGCGGGGGACTCTATGTCGGCAAGCCCTTGGTTAACCCTCCTGCGCGACACTGCGTTCAGAACCAGTCACCTCCTTGTCGGCTGTTTGCTTGTTTGCGGATGTCCTGCACTTGCCTCCTGTAGGGGGAACACTCCATGCTATCGGCGCGATGGCCTGGTACGTCGCAGACAAAGCATCGGGGCGTCGAAGCATTGCATTCTACTGTACTGTATGCTCCGTAAAACCACAGCGATGGCACATGCGCTTGAGCACACACCTGTCTTGCAGGTGTGTGCTCGGCGATCGGGGCTTTGGCACCTAAAGCAGGTTGGAAGACGCACCCACGCCCCATGACGGCACGGGGTCCCTTCCTACGGTGATGGTCCGTTTGGTCTGCAGTTAGCGGGCAACCAGAGCAGTTGGTTTTGCCAGCGCATACCGGTGATTAGAGGTCCGGCTTTGGCGGGGTTCGTAAACCTTCAGAGCAATGTGCTTGGGGACCGCAAACTGCTGATGAAAAGTCAACTTAATTCTGCTTTCACTGGAAGGGGGTTAATTCCCCATAGTACCACCTCGTGCATGACGTCCGACGTCCTGCAGTCCGTGTCTTGGCCGAATGACTCCTTAACGGTCCATTTTAGCCCCTGCTGCAGGAATGGTCTCAGTAAGCCGAATCATAAAAATCACTCTGGCTGGTTTTTGCCTATTCCCTTATATTGGCCCCCAGATTGATCTTGTCAGTTGATTGTGCTCGCAGACTCTTAATGGTATCTGCGAACGTCCGGCCTTCCCTCTCCCAAACTCTGACAGAGGTCTGGGTGGCCGAAACCGTGTGAAACGGACCTTAGACTTTTCGCAGAGGGACCCCTTTTTCTCCGCAAATAGTGCTGCAAAGCTCAATAGAGCCAAGGTCTGCGCTCTGCTCGACGAGAGCTACCAAGAGTCGTTGCAGATATTTTCCGCGTTTTTCGACCACATGTACGTACAGCAAGGGCTGTTCCGCGTAAGACCATGACAGCTGTAGAAGGCTTTTGATCGCCGTCTTGTAAAGGCCCAGGGTCCGATCATCCAGCTTTTCCTCCAGCCAAAGAATGCCGACTAGGAGATGGCGCTTCCCTTCCCCCGGACTAACAGAGCCTGTAAGAGGCTCCCAAGCCTCTTTATCTTAGAGCAGTCCGCCCTACGCCGTACCTGTTGAAGTAGCTGTGGGATCGACGGAAACTGAGCGGACAATTCCATGATAACTTCAGGGTAAATGTCCGCCCTGGAGGCCACCAGCAAGCTCCTTGCCGCTCTGGAGGCGGTAATGCCCTCAGAGCACAAGGGGATGCACTGGAGAGCCCACGGGGGCCAGAATAGGTCTACGAGTTTCGTTAAGTCCTCGGCAGTACTTACTGCCCCCCTCAGTAGTTTGTAGTAATGCTAACAGCACTTCCCCGCTGGGGTCGGGGAAGGAGGACATGACTGGTTTTTAGTGGGTTGGAGTCCCCACACTACCGGCCCATACTTGCAGTTGAGTACAATCCTGCAGTGGTGACCGTGTGTGCGTTCCGCATTTCCCAGTTAGTTCTCTCAAAAAAAAACGTACTTACTGCCCCAATCTTGGTTGAGATGTAGGCCTGCGCCGCCTGCACCGGACGCAGATCGCACCACGGTCGGAGGACTAAGAGGGCTTTTTTGCCCTTACCTCGTCTATTTCCCTTTGTAGGGCCTAAATTGCGCTTAGGACAGTTCCAACCTTCTTATCGGCATCCTTGCGGACTGCTCGATCGAAAAGCACGTCCGAGTGCACTTTTGCAGCACGTCGGCGCAGTGCCCCTGAAAACGCACGACGGTGCAGTGCACGTCAAGCACACGACGACGCAATGCACGTCAATGCGCACGTCAGCACAGTGCATGTTTGCTGCACGTCAGCGTAGTGTTCGTCGAAGCGTTTGCCTAGGTGCACGTCGAATCGCACGTTCCTAGCACGTCGGCGCAGTGCACAACAAGGCACAAGCTTCTCGTACGTTGGCGCAGTGCACGTAGGCGCGGTGCAGTCGAAACACACGTCGAAAGTGCACGTCGGCGTGGTGCGGGTTTAAGTGCTGCGTCAGCGCTGTGCGCGCCCAAGTGCACGTTTGCCGCACGCTGGTACGGTGCACGTCAAAGCGCATGTCCGAGTGCACGCCCACCGCAGAGCAGCACAATGCGTGCCGGAGCACACGTTTGCCGCACGTTCGCAAGCACGTACACCTACGCGTCCACCTGCATGTAGTAGCAAAACGGGAGATAGGCACGCCACTAGTTCACTACGTGAACGCCAAATCAATAGCACAGGGAAACCACTATAGAATCACTGCACAAGCAAAACACTAAAGTGAAGCAAAACCGCCACCGCTGGGAGCGGACGTGCGCTCTCAACGATAGTCAGCATGAGACTCTGGGGATCCCGGTCTAGAACCCAGAGGTCCAGAGATACACCAGAATAACTCGCACTTTCTATTCAGGGCGAGTTTTGCCGAGGCCATTGTGAGGGGCCAATCTTCAAAGAAGCAGGCCCGGCGCAAGCACTCGTCACGAAAAAAAGTGTTGTCGGATGATAGAATAAACAGCTCACATCTTGGCACGTTAAGTTATAGCCCGGAGGTAACACCAAAATCGATTACCTTTTCTACATCACCAAGCGCGGAATCAAGAGTACCGCCAATCGTTTCATCCTCTAAAAACCACGGCGTAATTCCGACTCTAGAGCGGAAAGCAGTTGGCAAATTGTCAGGCAGAAGAAGGCCGGGCGACAAGTGTCTCCTTGCTGTATTCCGCATTTGGAAAGTATTATCTTTTCCCCCTAAATAGATTGGACAGACTTCTATACATCTGAAAGACAGCGGGGCAGATTGCTGACATTTTTGATCTGACAGCGTCAAGATTCACATCTATTCGCAGGGCATTTTTAGAATCGAGTTTCATCAACACTTTAATGGATGCCGACTTAATATTTACAAAGGCTCTTGCAGCGTGAATCGTAGCCTCGCAGCCTCCTTTAACTCCATAACCTAGTTGCACGGGAGCAATCTTGTCGACAATCTGCGCCATGAATTTGCGGATTAGCACCTTTACACGCTAGCCGCCGCAGGGCGTTTCCGGCAGAATGGTTCCCTCTATGGGGCAGAAACCGCCGTATTTTTGTAAGTGCGAACTCTGGTAGGCGGCCATTCACGATAAGGTTGCAGAAGTCCATCAGAGCATGGAGGAGAGGACAATAATCAGATCACCCTTCCCAATAGGATATTTTAGGCGTCTGGGTTTGAGACCGTCCCGGGCCTCCACTTGAACTTCTTGGTAAATTCTGAATTGCTGCTTTAACTTCACTGGTGGTGATGTTGATTTGGCCTGCTGCTGGAACGTCTCTAGACTGTGGCGGATAAGCCGATGTTTTTAGCATATCCGGATGTTTTTCGCTTAGTATGCGATGCGTCTTACAGTCTTGTGGAGCCATTAAATCCGTTATGTAGTGAAAAGAATGCGTGGTGATGCAAAAACATCTCCCTGAGCCAGCTTTGTCTGTACCCCCCGGGCTCTTTGCCTAATATCGTTTCTGCTAGTCTTCGGAGCCGCGCACCGGTTGGCAATGATGGCGGCGTTGTCCCTGAGGTTGTCCCAAACAAGTGAACGCAGTGACTTTCCTTTCGCCTTTTGCCGAGGGATAGTAGGGGATGAGGACGGTTGTTGCAAGATAAGTTAGACGGGACCACGAATCCAGGTCATTTGTTGAGCAAATCGGCTTGATAGTGTTGTACAGTTCGGCTGCGACTGTGGGCTTCACACCACGCGGAACGATCGAGAGCATCTTAAGACTTTAACAGTCAGTAGACAGGCGTTGAACAGTGCGAGTTAGGGCAGTTGATGGTGAGATCGGCGCCGGAGCTCGTAATGTCAACGCCGAGCTTGATGGCGCCGTTGTGTTGTTCCGCGTCATCGGCTCGCCCACTTACGAATGGTTTGTTGTCTAGTCGTCACTGGAATGAATAAAAGAGGACCCCGTATTGACACTAGCTGCTCCGCCGCCAGTACTCGTCACAGGTGACGGATAGAGTGACGGCGTCACAATAGAAGTCGTTTGTGGAGCTGCTAGATTAGTTTGTTCCACTATACTCGAATTTAGCGCTGAGCGAAGAGCCAGTTTCACCTGTCTGCGAAAAACGTCCGAAGCCACGTTAAGGGCGTCGCCAGGGATCGTAGACGACGCCGCCCGGACGGGCAAGCTGGGAAGAGCAATTGAAAAGCTCTTTGAATTGCTGTTCCGACTTGCGCTACTATGGTAATCTGTTTTTGCTCTTCGATCACCGTGGCAGCAGCGGGCTAGACCTTGGAAGGCGCCACACGTACATTTACCCCGTTTTGGGCCACAGCAGAGAAAGGCCGTTTCGAAAACGAGGATTATGGCTGAATATTGGCAACAGGTATGCAGATCTTAATTGGCACGGCATCGGGTTTTCTCTGTATGGCTCGTATTGCTGATTTTTAGCTGCTCCATACGGCAAAATCTGTGCTTACAACTCCCGCAGGTGGCTTTATCGTTTCATTTGCAATGCAATCTTTCCAAATATAGTTCGTGGAACCTCAGCGGCGGCAACAAGGAGCCTCTCTCTAAAAGAAAAAGACCAGGAGCAGTCCGGCTTGATGCGGTCTAAGCTGTAGCACCGGTAACATTGGTGTGGCTCCCTACAGAGCATCACCCCGTGTGTTTTAAGACCCAGACGAACTTCCGTCAGAAAATCAGTTCCGAAAAATTTAGAATTACTTTGTCAGTGGCCATAACTATACCAGTTCAGACGTTCTTCGCTCTGACCCGGAACGCCTCAGTGACATCTAGTGACTCCAAAGCGTTAACACCTTCGACTGAGGTTAAATTTAGCAAAGTCGCTTTGTTCTCGGCTTCCTCTGCCACGATAATGAGTTCACTGGCTCGTGCAAAACGAGGTTCTTCAACTTTCCTTTAAGGTGTCTAGCGACATTAGCGCAAAAAATTGCTCTACAACAAAATTATCAGCGGCAATAATAATCGCCTCGGGTCGCTCGTTTATTTTAATCTTTAGAGATGCGTCTTTCCTATTAATTTTTCCAGCCTACCCAATGACGTTCCAGCGTCACCCACCGGCAATGTCTCATAACATCCTCGGTGTCTTCTTTGACGTGCGCCTCATCGGATGCATCAGATGGCCGCACTGTGACCGCGCTCTCCAAGGCTTTCCTTTCATCGCTCACGTTACTGGTACCAGAGGATTCCGCTATAGTTGTCCGCTCTGTGCCGCCTTCTCCCGCTGCTCTCGTTTTTGATGGTTTCTCCCGTTGCGGTGTGCTAGTCGCTTGCCGTTGGTTAGCCGCCGCTGTCGGAGCACTGTCGATGCCGGCGCCCTCTCCTTCACCATATGTCTGCTGCAGCTGCTTTCTCTTAACCTTCCTTTCATTTGCTGATTTGCTACTAGCTCAGTCTCCTTATTGGCTGCAGCGTTTCGAACGCCTCTCGATAGTTCCGTGTCTGCGATAAAAGGCGGATCGTGGTTGCTGCTTGAACCGTCTGGTGGTGACTTTGCTGAGCAAATCGGCTTGATAGTTGTTGCCGTTGTTGCTGTCGACGATGAGCCAGGTTAATTAACCTGCCGTGAAGTTTGAACCGGCGTTGGTGAACGTATCAGCCCCATTTCGACAACACTTCACCATACAAGTGTTCACTGGATGTAGAAGCTATTGCTCGACGAAAAACAGCAGTGGGCGATTTCCGAAAAACCACTAAATTACATTTTCACACAGAGCTCGATGAAAGTCGACTGCACCACTCGAATATCAACATTCGAAAAAAACTAAACAAATATTTAGCCGATTTTAAGTCGTCGGCATATGAGTTTATCAAGTTTGGGCTTCGTTAAATGAGGAATGGGCATTCCTTCAGCATAAACTTGGCCGCGAAGATGGCTTGAGGTATTCTGATGCCTTGTAGATATTTGGTAGACTATTGGAGGCTCTTCGTCTATGTTTTAGAGTTTTGTAAAATTACGATTGCTATATCTGTTGCCGTTTTCTGTGACTGTAAAGTTTAATGTCTACCTACGTTAACCATTTGCCTGGGGTTTCTGAATTGCAGTTGCTGTATTTGTTCTCATACCTGTAGACATTGGCACATTTCTCTGGACTCTGATAGAAATTCGTCGGGAACGGCCCGGGCCTCTAGTGGTAAACTCAACACTCGGGCAGATATTTGTCAAGCCTCCGATTTACTCGTATCAGTCACTTTACATATTCAACCTGACCAATCATAACGACTTTGTGACTGGAAAACTACCCATTCTGCATGAGCTCGGTCCTTATGTATACAGGTAAGCTCCCTGTGGTACACAAATTTTATTTTGTATGGAATGTGCATACGACAATACACAAAGTAGTTTAAATGCGTAAAGTTGACATTTTCTTAGCCATCAACGCACTACATGCTATTTCGCCAGTTTAGGTTTGATACTTTGTGCGTTAAGATGTTCAAATTTTGTGCGTTAAGATGTTAAACTGGCTACACTGACCCCTGTTTGCGGTTTGATACGTCCCATGAGAAGCATAGCTGGGCAGCTCCTGGTAACCTTAATTTCAACCGCCTATCATATACTCTATACGGATACTTTTAATGATTACGACTGAACTCATCCTCATTCTCTAAAGCCTGGTTCAGGCCCTCTACGGTTTAATTACTTTTTTATTGCGGTCCCCAGTTTCCTCAAATAGTAGCATTGCGATTATGTGTCCGGTCCTTGGCATTGCATATTAAGCGGATGCCTGAGTTCCTCTTAATTATATCCACATATTTTATATATATTAGAGTGTACGAACATATGAATTTTAATACGTTTATTACCAATAGTTTTAAGAAAGATGATAAGATAGTAAAAAAAGGTATGTTTTTCTTTAATATCATATCTAAATAATATGAGCTATGGTGATATTTTGTGCGATACATTTAGAGTACCTTTGTTCTATACGTTTAAGGAGTTAACATAATAAAATAGCGTTTAATAAGCTACGAAGAGCGCACTTCTGCGTGGTATCGTTCATATCATCATCTGACACAATTACATTGTTCGTAGGTCTCATGACATCTCTTGTTGCTATGCAAAAAAATTACGAAGCCCGTTTACGACATAACGCACTGCGACGTACTAATTCTTTATGCTCTTTTATACGTCGCTAGTCATCGCAACTGTCCTGAAAACGTCCTGACCTCGTTTCGATCTATGTATAGATTCCTATCCCAATCGAAGAGCGAACTGCTGTTGCATATCTTCTATAAAGAGAGCCGTATCAGCCAAGAGGCAGACTAGGCTATTTCCAATGTCGATGTGAGAAGCATTATCAACTGGCTAACGAACGGCCCAACGTTTTCAATGAAGCTACGCTTTTATGTATCTAAATAAACTTGACGCCGCGTACAATACCATTCGAGAGCTTTATCTCGGAATAGGAAAATACTATTAAACAAGTCCGACAAGAGGCTGGAGACCTGGATATTGTCAGTGCCTGTCACCTCAATCACCACGTGTATACCAGATTACATAAATTGTGGTCTGTTCAAACACGAACTTCCACGAGGAGTACACAGAGTGCATCCGTCGACTGTGCTCTTAGGTGTGTAGGAAGTTTCATGCGACTGCTTGCCTGGCCTTTGCGAAGAGATCGCTGCGCTGCCTCTCCCAAATAACATGCCGCGAGCAGCTGACTGTATAATTGTCTATGTTATATTTATATTTGTTGTATTAACACCCAAACTGGGTAAATGTGTTTATGTTACATCAAAATGTTTCGAGACGCCAACAATCTAGCGTTTTGCTAGTTCTGCTATAGACCTAACCGCCGGGCATACCGCGGCGTGGTATCAATCACATTTGCTCCAGCATTGTTTGCATTGACATTCATCCTGTGGTTCATGAAAACCCTCCACGTTGCACAGAACGTGATGAAATCCGTGAGCTGCAAAGGCCGTCGTTAGATGTCGATCTATTACACCGCTACCCCGCCATTCAGTGCTCGTCATTGCTGCTGTTCCATAAATACCTATGTCCACCTCACTAATTTTGGTTTCCCAGTTTCGCATATAAACTTCAAAGGCGCACGTTTTCTTCAGATTAAATCGTTTTTGTAGTTCTTCCGTCAGCAGCGGGCCACCCTCCAAGACGTGAACAATTATATTCCTGCATGTATTCGAAAGCGCAAACACCCTCTTTAAAAAGAAAAACCTCACCCCATCAATTAAACGCAATTCGCCTACTCCCAACTTATCCCATATTAGTGGAATGCCGTATGTGGCTAAGGGTGCTATCTGTATCCCGAAAAGAGCAATTGCTGCATGAACTGAAAGCATATGTGGCCATTTAATTGCCACAGCTGCGATGGTGGCCTTCCTGACCCTCTCCTGGATGTGTAATCAAAAACTGCTACCGCTTGTTGACAAGGTTATGCCTAGGTATGTAAATTTGTTTACAAATTTAATTTCTGTTCCCCTGACTTGGATCACGTCACCCCTGGCCATACGGCCGCCCCTTCGGAATTTCATAGCTACTAACTTTCCCCAGTTAACCTTCAAGCCCTTCTCATCCATGAATGTAACTAGTCGATTCATGGCTTGTTTCACCCTGAAAAGGCTGCCACCAAAGATGACCACATCATCAGCGTACAGAAAGATTCTGGCCCACTCTTGGGTCCAGCCCGCCCTTATCCACTCTGGTAGTCCACCCAAAAGTACGGAAAACAGCAATGGGCTCAGTCCATCGCCCTGTGCGACGCCTGTGGTTTGAGCCACTTCTCCCGCAATACTGACCCCGTTATCAATCTGCACCGTGTTCTGCTTTAACATATTAATAAGTAACCTCAGAACTGCTCCCGGCACTCCCGATTTTGCCAATTCTTCAACTATTTTATCCCTTGGCGCTATGTCAAACGCTGCCTTTAAATCTACAAACACCGCATATATACAACTTCTTGGCCTAGACAGCGTTTCCCAGATTGATCCTAGCAGCTCCCGAATTGCTGAGTAAGTTGATTTTCCTTTCCTAAATCCATGCTGCTCCTCCGGTATTACCCCCCGCTCCTCCAAGAATGACCCCAGTCTTCTAGCTATTATTCCCGAAAAGATTTTATACGGACAGCTTTTTATTGCTATTCCCCTCCAAGCTTCCGGTTCAGTTTCTACTCCCTTTCCTTTTGGAATGACTATTGAAGTCGCTTTCCTCCAGGCCTCTGGAATATCCCCCTTGTTTAAACATTCATTGAATAAGGCTTGCCAGCAAGGTGCGAGAATTAGGGTATCTTTCATGTGTTCATTTCTTATCAAGTCTTTCCCGTGCGCTTTGCCCCGTGGTGCTCTGTCTATTGCTTCTATCACTTCCCTAATTGAGATTTCCCTCCCTATCCAAACCCTCGCTTCTTCCGTTGTCTGATCCCACGGGCCTTCGTATTCTAGCGGCGCTTTCGGAGTTGTGTCCGCCCCGGCCAATATTCGCCTAAAATGTTCGACTAACCTACCCGTCTCTACGGAACACTGTCTTCTCCCCTTTCGTTTCAGCCATGTATGTGGACGTTCGTCAGCCTCCCTTATTGCTACCCACTCTATTTTTTCCCAGTGCTTTTTCTTCTCCTCCTTATACGCTTTCCTTACCAGCCGTTTAACCAACGCTGCCAACGGCCTCATTAACGGAACGGTCTTTACATATTCTCGCGTCAGCTTACTAGCTTGCTTGGCTGCCCTGCACCTTTCATTAAACCAGGGTCTTCCGCTTCTCTCCTGTGGCGGCAGCATCGCAGACCTCAATAAGCCTACTAGACTGCGTTCATAGGAATCTACCTGGATTACCCCTGGCACCGGAAGTACCCCGCTAAGTCCTTGTAAAAGGACGTTGCCGCTAAGCTTTCTCCCTGATCCTTCCCTCTTCCCTCGTTCTTGAACACTGCCTCTAATTTTTACCCGGATACCCATAGGTATATGTTTTCTGAGTCCCGCACCTTCCTGTAAAGGATTGTCGTCCCCTGTAAATAGTATGTCCTTTCTGTCTATATCGGTTGTAAATATATCAATAACTGATGTCCCGGAGTGGCATTCATATGTGCACACATTTGCCCTGTTAACTACCCAACAGCCGATCTCCTCCAGTACGTCTAGCAAAGCCACCGTTCGTTCCGAGTCAATCCTGTCTAATCTCGCGTTAAAATCCCCTCCTATGATCATCGGAGCCTTCCGCGGTAGCGCTTCTATCCTCAGCAAGAGGCGCTCGACCATCGTCTCTGCGGACTCCGTCCCCGCCGGTTGTACATAGGTAGCCACTAGTTCTAGCTTAGGTGACATGACTGCGATTAGATTTTCTGCTACTATCCCCACGCTCATTTCTCCCACCGTCGGTCTAACGAAAATCGATACCCCCCCCGCTCGGCCTACCCGGACCCCTTTTACACGATGCCAGCGCATGGTATCAATAGAATCCCCGAATATCAAACTGCTCTCGTGCCCAGGTCTCCGTCAAAATTAGAACGTCTACCTCTTTGTACGCATCGTCCCCGAGCAAATTTAACACCCCCCTCCCCTCGCAATTCCACATCACTATCTGAATACCTGCATTCACTAAGTCTCCGAACTTATTATTATCTTGCTGTATCTGCTGGTTCTCGCACGCGTGCGGCCTGCTCACTGTTGTCTTCAGAAGTCAGGTCGATTTGGGACGTGATGAAGATGACAATACATGATCTGCGCTTCTGTTCGCCCGTGTAGGTTGGGTGCTATCAGCGTTAATGGTCGTGGATTGTTGCAGCATAGGTGAGGGAGCTAACGGGGCGCCCATCAGTCCTCCCAGAATGCTCGGAATAGCTTCCTGAATGGCCCTTGCCACCGTCTGCACGATGATATCCGTTAACCTCGGCATAATCGTCGCAATCACCTGTTGCACTATATCCTCCACTCTCGGTAGCGGCACTTGCTGATTGTCTATGTTATATGCATACTCAATCTAAGTGAAATAAATATGATGATGAAATAAATGATGCCACCCGATTGCATCGCATACGAGACTCCAGAAGACCGTCCTTTTATAATTGTAGCAACAACTCGTGTTGGCAAGAACTCCGTCGAGAGAGAGTCTTATTAGCTATTGGTTATGACCGGCATGTAGGGTGCACACAGAGACGCCTTCTCTAGAACTTAAGCTGATATCCTTAGACATTCCATTTAAAGTTTTAGAGCAAAGTCTAAGAAGTCCTATAGCACTAGCACCGATTAAAATTACATTAGCTTTCTCGCTCCGAGCGCGACCTGATTTATGGCTCTACACCTGCTGCATAGTGCTGTTGAATTGCTACTGCACTGTCATTAACCAAACGTATATAGTCCCATCTATCCGTTTTTGAGAAAACACGAATGGTGGCTAGCTCGTTGTGCTTTCTCAAATTAAGCGCGTTTCTTGTAAGTTAAAACGTTGTATGACGCAGCTTTTTTTAACGCTCTGACAACCACATTTTAGACGCTCGTAATGGGGTAAGTTGCCTGTGGCACTATCGTCATCGCGTTCTCGTACTGGAATTATATAGGCTTTCTCCAGCAGAGGTATGTAGCAGCAGGGCAATGACAACCACGTCCAACAAATTTAACCAGCACGGCCGGGGCTCGAACTAGTGATGGTTTTGCTAACCGTGGTTGCCATGGCAATGCCCCGTTTCGAACGGTGCGTTAGCCGCCTAAGCCACCGTCACTATAAAGCCACCGCCACTACAAGCTTAATCAATAATTCTCCGCATTATGGATCTGAATTTATTTTTGTTGCGGCTTTGTCTAGGACTGAACGCATCAAGGATTATTTTAAGTATGGAAACATTACTATTGGATTTCGCGACCGGCGAATCTACTTCTTCGAGCCAAGTATGTCGAACGGAAGCAAAAATGATATAGTTACAATATTGAACTACGCCGCCATGGCTTATTTTACTCCCGAAGGCAAAACTCGCCTTCCGGCTTTTGCTTTCACCAAGAAAACATTCTTCATAAATACTACCGTTGACGAGTACTTTTATAGCGGGTAAGTTTCTGACTCTTTATTTTTCATACGATAACAAGGATTTTGTTTACGCTCGTAATATATGGCAATGAGCCCGCTATAAACATAATCTCGTTGTCATCGCGTGTTCGTACTAAACCTAATATGGTTTTCCTGCAATACGTAGAGTAATAGCAATGACTAACCAAATTTAACAAATTTGCTTTTCGTGACGTAAATGATCTCAAACCTGCTTTGCCTAGTCTGCTGTGAGTATTTACCATGCTAACGTTCCATCTTGGAACGACACGTTGGCCTCTTAATCGCCGCCGCTACGGATTTTCCATTATATTATGTTTTTTTTTCTGTCAGAACGTTTACGGCGACTTATTCTATCTAAAACTCATTTTCTTTGGTTTATAACAGTCTTACCTTCTATAATTTAGACGTATGCCTTTATAGTATCCTTCAGATTTAGACGTATGCGGTCATCAATATGCGTATCTCCCTTTGCCCAGTAGCGTCAGAGCCACACAGCATAGTTCCAAATATCCTTCTACTTCTGTTAAAAGTGTTTATGAAGCTCGGCCTTATGGACCTTAGCTCTGCGAATTCTTGTCGCCCTCATATCAGAAGGTACTTTGACACGTTTTCTTGTCAAGTTTAAATGGTTGATCCATGAGACATTGATTATTATTAGTCTATCGCGCAAATAATTTTTTTAGACGACATGCACATTCAGACGAGTCCCAGATCATAACTTATTTTGGGAATGATCGTCTCTGCTATGTTCAAAAAGTCGAAAAGCCTGTACATGTAAAACAAAAACCTGCTTTCCGACAAGTTAATATACTATTGTAAACTACCTGTCTTCAATAGTGTCATGCACATTTTCTTTCATATCTATTAGTCGCTGTTGCTGAGATTATTATTATTATTATTGTTGTTGTTATTATTATTTGTTGTTGTTGTTGTTGTTGTTGTTGTTGTTGTTGTTGTTGTTGTTATTATTAGTATTAGTATTATTATTATTTCGTTATGTTAGCACTTTGGAGTGGACAAGTGTCTCCGTGCGAACGTGTGATTACGGGTTCTCTAACCCAGGGTTAGCCCAGTTCAGCAATGTGCCCCGAACAGACGCTGCATTTCCTCGTTGGACGTCAAGCGACAGCCTCTGACGCACGAATTCGGACGCTCTCGAGTCTCCTGTTGAAAGATTAAGGCTTCTGCCTACGCGTTGAATCACTTTGAGCGTAAGGGGGCCTGCAGTTCCCATAGTCTCGAACGCCAACGGACAAAATTCGTGCGGATAATCCACACTGGAATATTTCCTGCATTTGTTAGCCTCAGCTAACCTGAAAGCATGACCTGCTCGGTCCGCACCTGCACCGACCATCGAAGGGGCTAATGAGTCGGTTATAGTTGCGTCCCAAACAAACATGCGGCCACGCTCAAAGGGCGTCAAAGTCAGGCCGTCAGGTCTTTTTCCGTCATCTCTCGATAGACCCGAGGGCTCTAAAACACATGGGAAGCCGGCAGATCGAAGTGCGCGACTAAAGGTGTCATTTAAGGCGGAGTGGCGTGCTCGTCGGCCTGTACTTAACGCGCATGATGGGCCAACGCTTCCACAAAATCACCACAACTACATCGGTGGGGCACGACTAGGTCAGCACCAAGCCGCAGCCCTGAGCTTATGCGCGTCGTCTCGTCGTCCAACAGAGTCCCGATTCGCGGACATGGTGAAGCGTGTAGCCAAGCCCCAGCCCCTTGACTACTAACAGCCTGGCTTTATCAGCAACAGAAGGTGCTCTATTAATCAGGTTTGCTAGTCGCTTGTTTATAGAGGAGTTGTCTAATTGCCCTGGTTAGCCCTATCATCGAGAGGAGAATCAAATAACGACAATTCGTCGGTCAGTCTTTGAAGTTCGCCGTTATAGGCGTCCCACTCATTACTGTCCAATAATGCTTTAACCCTGTCCTCCGCCTCGGTCAATGATTACACGATTGCAGGTCCTGCCATCATGACCGCGTCTGGCGACCTAGGCCGCCTAAAGAGACCGGGAGCATTACCTGTTCCCTTGCCGTAACGGTCACCTTTAGTAAGATCTCTAAAATGTCTAAGCTAAGTCCATTAAATAGCTGTGAGAGCTCTCGTGATAAAAACAGGTTGCAACCTGTAAGCAGGTGTGTTAACCTCGTGGCTGAAAAACAAGATCTAAGAAGGAATAACCCGCAGTGGGCTCCCAATTGAGGTAGTATGCCCGCCGCAAAGTCAAGTTTGTCTCTTCGACTGTCTAATGCCTATATATATAGAGAGAGAGAGAGGGAGAGAGAGAGACAGAAAAGCTCCTTCACGCTATTGAGTCAAAGTCCCCACACCTGGGAGCTAACCTGCGACCAGGAGGGTGTTACGCACTGCATTAACATTAATGGTTAAAAATGAGCGACATAAATACATATATACGAGCACTGCCGAGTGAGCAAATGTATTGCAAATGATTACTAAATCATCGCAATATTGTCTTTATATCGCTTCATTGTTAAGCATTTCTATAATTGCAGAGATTTTTTTTCCTGGAAGGTTTCGGGAATGCAGAATGCACATGTGTCACTAGCAGCCCGCGTGACTAGTGTGGGGCTCACAAACCAACTAAACCCAGATTCCTCCCCATCCTCCCAGGCTCGGTAATACTTGGCATTTCTTCGAAGCCATGGGAGGGGCCTTCCTGCCACTTCTCCCTAATTTAGATACGTCTTCGTCTATCTTTCTACATATTCAAATGCATCCAGACAGGGAGCTTATGCCAGATATTGTCCTGAAGGGGTGCGTCAAGAGCTTGAGGGCCTGGCTGCACTTCCCTTCGCACCTGCCTCGGCTCCTCGTCTCGACCACTCTCCCGAGGCTGCCACGTGTATCTCTCTCGCCTAGCGGTTTTCTTGGCCGTCTTAAGCATCAAAATTGCGTCGAATAGATCCGTCGCTTTCTTCCGCGCTTCCGTCGAGGTCACCATATGGCTAAACACTTTTTTGATGGGGCGGTCTCATACGACAGTGAAGTCCGCGCACCTTGCCTACCAAAGAGACTCGCAGTGCAGGAAAGTGTGTTCCACGCCGTGCGCCCCCCCCCCCCCCCCCAATTCGCATAACACACAGGTGTCATTGGTGGCCTTCCCTAACTAAACCATGTAGTTCTGGAACTGACCGTGACCGGTCAGAACCTGGCTGACTCGGCAACCCTCAATCCTTGGCATAACCCGTGCCAGGTTTAAGGCGGTCCACTGGACCTTTGCCACGACATGTTTTACATGTACCGCTCCAGTTAAGCCCGTGTCAGTGGTCACCCCAAAAAAACTTTGCCTCTTTCCCAATTTCTATTTGGTGAGCTCCCATCATAAGGCGGGCTCCTTTTGTTCTCTTCCGGCCCGTTAGATACAGCGCCTCGGTCTTGTGCGGTGCAAGTGTCAGATGATCGCGGTACACCCACTCCGTCGCCATTGATAAAGCTTCGCAAAGGTCAGTGACGGCGGGCGTGGCCTGAATAGCTAGCGCGTAACACCCTTCTGGCTTCTGGTGTTCTCGACCACAGGTTAGATCCAGGGTGTGGGGATCCCTGAATCAATAGCGCAAAAGGGTCTATATGGACGAGTTTTAAAAACTATTATGTGTTTATATATATATATATATATATATATATATATATATATATATATGCACTTTAATAAAGCCATTTGTCAACAAGCAACAATTCTTAATAAGAGGTACGTGAGAGCTGCCAGGAGAATAACGCATGCTCTTTTTGATTGCATTGCTACAGTTACGCCGATTCAGATATAACCGAAAGCCACTATTATGGTCTGCCAATTGAGGATATCGGTAAGTATCCATTTTTCGCAAAACAAAACGATACAAGCATATGGGAGGTTCTGGAAGTGTATACCGACACAAGCAGGATCAACTACATTTTTCGGCACTTTGGTCAAGTGTAAGTAGTCCTGGTTTACCATCCAAAGTAATAAGTGTCCTAAGATGACAACAAGTATCCTAAAATGAATTTATTTATCATTTTATTTTCTCTGAGTCAATTTTTAAAGCGATACTAAATAATACTAGGTAATTAGTCACGGCAATTTAAGTATCATTCTCGCTACGGAAGTTTAGTGCAATTAAGGATTTGTGACGTGTCGTAGGTTGCAAGTGTGACTGTTAAGTTTTGCTGGCCTAATCAGCCCAGAATATAAGCAACAAATAGTTGTCATATTTATTCGTAAAAAAGCATCTAAAACAGCTGATATTATACAATTTTTAGGAATCTTGAGTTATATGGAGCACGTTGTAACAAAAGACAAGGTACAGGTAGGCCATCCACGGACACATAGTAATATCTAAATACCTAGTAGTCATCCTAACCATGTATTAATAGCGTTTCAATTGCAAATGGCATTCAATGTATTATAGAAATGTAAATGCAGCAATTCATGAGTGCAAAATTCCAGTTACAGTAAATATAGTCATTCACTGGCTTTAAACAGCTATGCACGTTCTAGTGGTTCCATATACAGTACATTCAATAGAAAAAGCATACTGATAACTTGCATAAAAAATAACACACTAGTAAACGAGTGTACATAAACCCTAAGCCGTGCCTTATTGATGTTATTTTTGCTGCAGATGGTGATTTATTTCCTGCGTTTAACAAGCCACCAAAAACCTTATACATTTCTCGTACAAACCTTTATAAGCCGTGGCCTCTGCATCTTGAAAAACGGTTCTTGATCATGGATGAACCAATCGCTCGCTTCAGAGGAGGCAGTGACCTGTTCAATGAGACCGGAGACCCTGAAATTGATAAGTACGCTCTACATGCATTCATGATGACTCTTTTTCCTGTCAAGTAAATAGTGATTAATTCTAGGCAGATTCGAATGAGTATAATTTTATAATAAGAGTATATTATTCAAGGTCTCTTTGAAAGCCAAACTCCTCGATTACCACAAAGTGACTGCACTTTATCTCCGTATAGGTGTCTTTGCCCGAATCCAACGCACATTAAAGGGACGTTTGACGCAAGCCTGCGGAATACGTACGTAACCTATGAGGGGGTCATACTAATAATACCAGTTGTATTGAGCCAGCCTCATTTCCTTAACGGAGATCCCTCACTGCGTCATTCCATCAGCGGATTACATCCTGATGCGAAAAAGCACACGTCCTATATTGACGTACATGCGGTGAGTTTTGTCACGCCTTTTGTGTTCAAGAGTAACAATTTATTATCAAATTTGTACATTTACTTGTTGTTTTCGTGTGTATATTTTAGAGCAGACCAACTGTCAATTGTCATTGCGTAAAGATGTGCAAGAAGTTACACAATACCCTACAGAGCTGGTGTTTTGTCTTGCTGATCACGCCCGTGGTCTCATTGAACCTGCTGTTTTGCCCATAGTGAAGTGCTCGGGCTTTTGCGTTAAGCAAGAGCATTACAATAAATCGGGTGTAGGCAAAACTACTTTGACTGTTGTAAAGTAAACGCGCAAGGCAGGGGACGAACGACGGGTGCACGAAAGTGCAGAATGAGAGCCCTCAGCTTATATCGTACGTCCGCGCAGAGTGGTGAATTACCCGATTAGTAACGGACAGATGAAAGCCACCTAACAGGTCTTCTATGCAACCGTTATAGTGCGATCTTGTCTACAATTTTGTTTTCATAACGCTTTAAACGGACGTAAGCCCGGTAAGCCCCAACCTAAAAGCAGCAAGCCTAGCACCTTAGACGCGTCTTCGCGTTAAACTACAATGTATACTTTCTGCAGTAAAATGTTCGCTTTCTTGTCGTTTTCCCAATTTCTCTCAAAAATGTTCATACCGCTTCGTCCATAAACCCTAATGTTTCTATTGCAACTGGCTGTGCTATGAAAGTTGCCTTCAAATCGTGATTCTTCAAACTCTTTCGCTACTCTGCTAAATTGGCAAGCGCTTGCCAGTCTCGAAGCTCGATTCATATAGGGGTCCCGCAAAACGACCTCTCTTGAAAACCACGGAACTGTGGTCGTACCGTCTAGCTGCAAATATTAGAGGATGTCGGTGCTGCTAGAATAATTTTCTTAGACACGGGGTGGCGCGAGTGCCTTCCACAGCTCCTACAACATCTGAAGCCACATTGTTTCGTCGGCGATGCCGGTATGTCGCATAGGCAGTGTTGCCAACGGAACCGTAGAATGAAGACAGACGAAAATGCGCGGGTTCTTACACTCACTGATTCCTATTTATTATATTTCACGATACGCAAATGAGCGATACGGCAGCGCCGCCTCTATTATTGTTATTGCCTAGCTAGCTCACACTATGTCCCGGCGGTTAGCGCGAAGCTAGCCACGATCACTCACCACCCTAGGGCACTATCACTGCCACGATCACGCCGTTGTCGCTGCCACGCCGTCGGACGTCCCGGTCGCCGCCGGGCTGAGGGTTTGCAAAGCACGCGTTACGTCGAACGCTCGGGATAGCAAGAGGTTGATAAAATGGCGCGCATCCCTTTTTATACGGCCGGCGACCGCCACCGTGACAGTGCGCAAACAGTGCAGTGGCAGGTTGTGGCGAACCGTGCAGTGGCGGGTTGTGGCCGACAGGTCCGTGGAGAGTGTGTGACTAGCAGGCAGAGATCATCATCATCATGGCGGGCAAATACAAACTTCAACCCGCGGCCATCCAATATGCAACAGTCCTCCCCCTTTTTGAGGGAAGGTAGCCCCTCAAAACTTACGATGTTACATTGGTTGTGTTTAACATTCATTATGTGGCACTCTGCGAGCTCAACTTTAGCTCACAACAATTTCTCACAATCAAACAAGCTCACAACGCCAACAGGCGTCCAGCTCTTGATATAGCGGCCTCCACCGAGTTGCGCCCGGTAGGCACGCTTCACGCCGTCCTTGGTCGCCAGCGGCTTCTCCACACGACTTAGGTGCCAAAATGCCCGTGGCACTCCTTACTCCAGTAGTACTACGACGGCGCCCACGGCGAACGGCTCGACATGGGGTCTCCCCGCCGCCGCAGAGCCATCGTCAGGACCAGCAGATGCTCGGCGCGCCATCGCCTTCAAAATGAGCTGCTCCAATCGCGGCCCATGTGACTATCGCGACCCAAATCTTCGTTTTACCTCCTCGTGACACGTTCATGACCATTTCTGTCTTGAAATGCTTCAGCCTGGAATTGAACTCGGCCAGGCTTCCCCCAAACACGGCTGCCGGGCCTCACGCAGCGGGTGCTGCTTCGCCCACGCGAGCTCCTTCCGCCGTGAGTCGACAACTCTCATCCTGCCGATGGAACCACCTTCCAGCCTGGGCGACGGTGGCGACGATTCGAGTCAGTTTGCGCAAGTTTGAACACCCCGCTGGGTCTATTAGCGGGGGTTCGCACGTTGCAAAAACACCCGAATCTCAGGAAGCTCTTCGTAGCCCTGCCCCGGCTGGAAGGCGGGGTACAGCGTGGACGGATTCTTCAGGAACTCCGCGTCCTTGGTTACGTGATGCACGACTGACCTTGCTGCAACCACTTCGTTCCCATTCGTGGATGAAGATTCGGATGGCGTCACTGGATGGATGGAAGAACTCTCGACCACCGTTGAACTTCTTAGCTTGGCAACGGGGAGCGCCGCCCCGCCCGTTGCGTTGATTTCTTGAACCGCGACTTGCCGATTTACAATCGGACCTAGCGCCGAACTTGATTCTTGACCACCGGGGCCAACGCGCTCCGGCAGTCTCGTCGATAACGATGTTCTTGTCTCTGCCCATCGTGCAGACATGTTCAGGGCGCTCGACGGCATGGCGGCGGCTAGTGTGCTTCGTCGTTTGTAGCCCATTAGCCTACCTCGAATTTGCTGTTTCTAGATATATTTGCTCCTCGCTGAGCGTGCTGGCCATTTCGGCCACAAAGCACTTGTCTAATTCGTCTTATTGTAGCTGGAGCCCCTCCGCTCTTACCAACCAGCCGTTAACACGGTCCTCATTCCACTGCGTGAACCGCGGAGGCTCCTGGCCCTCATAACAAAACGACTTTACGGTGGTGTCCAGTTTTGACACCGCCGCATACACTGAACGCCGAAGCGCCATCACACGACTGTCTGTCTCAGCCATTCTGGCTGTCGCTACGACCACTTCTACGTCCGGGCCTTTTGTTACACGTCGTGCCCCACGTTGGGCGCTAATATTGGCGCCAAACGGAACCGTAGAATGAAGGCAGACGAAAATGCGCGGGTTCTTACACTCACTGATTCCTATTTATCATATTTCACGATACGCAAAAGAGCGATACGGCAGCGCCGCCTCTCTTCGTATTATTATTATTATTGCCTAGCTAGCTCACACTATGTCCCGGCGGTTAGCGCAGTCGCTGCAAGCTGTTTCGCCGCCGGAACTCACACAGACCACACACTTTACAATGCCGCTACGCTAGCTCTAACAATCACTCAACTAAATATATATATATAAATCTGCCTGCACCTGCTAGTCACGATCACTCACGATCCTAGGGCACTATCACTACCACGCTCACGCCGTTGTCGCTGCCACGCCGTCGGACGTCCCGGTCGCCCACGGACTGAGGGTTTGCAGAGCACGCGTTATGTCGAACGCTCGGGATAGCAAGAGGTTGATAAAATGGCGCGCATCCCTTTTTATACGGCCGGCGACCGGCGCCGTGACAGTGCGCGAACAGTGCAGTGGAGGGTTGTGGCCGACAGTGCCGTGGCTAGTAGGCAGAGATCATCATCATCATGGCGGACAAATACAAACTTCAACCCGCGGCCATCCAATATGCAACAGGCAGTAAGCATGAGGCGCACATAGTCACCCAACCGCAGGCCAGCAACAAGGCGGCTGAGCGGCTTTGACAACCAAAGAGCATCCAGGGCAGCCTTGCGTGTATCGTCATAGGCCATTCTAGAAAAGAATTATAGCTCGGAGATAAACGGGAAGGCAGATTTCATCGCACTTTCCAATAGTATACTTTAGGTATGAACATTCGAGATGAGAGCAACTGCCATAAAGGGCTTCGTGGTTGGATTTGCATTAGCAACAGTAAGCCGTTTGGTTGCAGTATTTCTGAATGTGGTTACCCTGTGAGTTTTTTGGAAACTTCTATAACCCCAACATTTGCCGAAAAATCGATTTCAGCAAAAGTTAGAATTACTTAGTCACAACTATGCCAGTTCGGACGCTCTTGACTCTGGGTCGATTAGTCCCAGTGACACCTGGTGATCCCTAAGGATTCTCAATTTTTTCTCAACTCAAGATTCCTAATTTGTTTTCCTTTGAGGTGTCTAGCGATGTCAGACAGCGTTATAAGTTGGCCTCAGCAAAATTATTACTAGCCGCAAAAATAATCGCCTTAGGTCGCTTACTGGTTATAATAACCTTCCTGAAGTAGAAGTCAGAGATAGCGCGTTTAAATTAATAAGCTCTAAATGGGTTAAAAACAAGATGTCTGCAAGAGCAAGGACAAATGCTGATAATGCCTTTGCAGTTTAATAACAATCCAATCTACGTGGTCGGCCAGTGATCTGAATTGACAACTGACATGACAGCTAATGTCCCTTAGGAAATTAGTCCTGGAGCTCTGTTATCGAATCAAGTATGCAATATTCTACAACTCCACAACTTTCCCTAAAAAGTTTTTGTAAACACTTGCTCACTTTAGCACACCCTCGTCAATCTGAAAGCGCATGCTAACGATTATTGCAATGACGATTCAAGTATAGATACCTGTACAGTTAGACACATGCACACCTCGACCGTAGCATAAGAGGAAGCCCCAGATCCGACTGGCCACGAGCCCCAAATCCGAAAGCCATGAAAGCGGTAAGCGATGTCGCCAATATTATGCCAAACACCTTCGGATTACGACAGTGTTAGTGATGACTAACAACGGCAGTCGACAGTGTTGTTCAAAATGCCAGTATGGAGTATGCAAATTTTAGCCACGGCTAGCACTTTTGTTTCATTGCACGAAAGGCTTAGCCTGCGATCGCACTAAACATAATAGGGGAACATACGCACGGTTAGTACCACTATCTTATATCAACACTAGTTCTCGCAGGTTAAATGACGTGGGACTTAAAAGCAGAAAGACGTGAGAAACTGCAAAACTTTAAAAATATTGTACAGAAAAAAAGAACGGTAGAAAAAAAACTATCGCACAGCCGTAGTTTAGATAAATGATGAAAAGATTGCTCGGAGCTTGTGTAACATCCGTGAATGAATACGGTTGCCATCACAAAGAAAACCATAGGCCTGTTCTGCGTATACTGCAATGCAGTTGAAGACATGCCACTGTGCACGAACGGTCTGGCGAAGGGCTAGAAGCAACTTACGATTACCAAAATATAAATGGTGAACATTTCACCATAAAGCCAGCTGCCGCCATCGGTTCACTAAGTGGCCACAGCGAGCATTTGTTGGCTTCATGCAAATTCCTTTTATATACTATTGGCAATACTCATTTTAAAAAGGTTAGCTTAAGGTACAAGGTCTAATGGTCTAAATCAATCGTTTCTTCTCACTTTAAATTTGTATACAACTAAAAGTAGTGCTTAGTGTGTTACTAAAGCTCTACCGTAGAACACCTGAGACTTTTATCTTTAGTTAAAATAATTTATGAGCTAAGGGCATCGAACATATCACAATATCCCTGCAATTTGTCTTTCTAGAGATCTGGCTTGACTGTTGACAAGAGAATACGAGCTCAGATCAATTTAAGGCTGATACCTTTGAAAACAGAAAATGTCCCGAAAATAATTTTTCCGGTATTTTGGATGGAAATGGTGAGTGTTACCTAAAATAATAACACATGCTATAGTTGAAGTTTATAAGTAAATAAGTTTCATCATTTCATTATATATGCATATTCTAATACATATTATATGTCTATGTTTATTGTAGCAATATGCATAATATATACGTACGTATAAACACATTTATAAGACAGCATAGATTGACGCTGTTATCTACAGATAATAAAATATTGTCACAACTATTTACTCTATTAAAATTACCCCTCTTTTTACATCTTCATATAGCTATTTACTATACTAAAAATCCTCTTTTTTGAAACACTCTATGTCATTTGCTCTGCGGAGATATCGAAGTAGACCTAGAATTAAAAACATTTTTTTAAGGAGGTTGTTTTTAATTCTAGACTATACTCCGTCCCCTACGGGCTTGGCACATAACCTGAGGTATATCTTCAATGCACCGAGGGCCGGACATGTTAAGGTATCTAGGGTTTCCCCAACAGTCCTTGTGGCAGCATGGCCGCTGACTCTCAGCGGTATGGTTTATCATCTATTCTCAATAAGCATCGCTCAAAGAAAATTCGACCAACAACAGGGATCGAACCGGCGACACCCCGGTAGATGACAACCATGACTAGCGCACTAGTCCCCTAGACCACGCCGCCACATAACGATGTAGACCTAAGCGATATTTGGTAATGAGATTTTCCGTACGAGGGCAAAAAGTGGTGTGGACATTATACATTAAAGGAAAAATGAATATATACATTATACATTCCGACGTAACTAGTGCCGTTGCGTAAGTTCCATAAGTTTTATCACACGGCTAGCCATAAAAGTCTGGCAAGATGCGCTTAAATACTTATCGGATAGTACCGGCGGCATGTGCCAGATAGTGAAAGCAAACTATATATATATATATATATATATATATATATATATATATATACGTGGACATAAATTGTGCTATATGAGTATATATATATATACATATATATATATATATATATATATATATATATATATATATATATCAATCATCATTTATTAAGGAATCAAAATGGAGCTACAATTGTCTCCCGAGAACGTGTGCACAGGCAATATTACTCTATCTCGTATAGAGTGGGCTGATCCCACTTCAGCTCATTCTATACGATATATATATAGGGTGCGCCAGCTCAATCAAGACACTGTGGTCTTGAGTAAAATCATCATACTTTTGCAGGGCACTTGAATTAAGAATTTGGACTCGTTGTGTTTAGCAGTTGTTCGCCTGACTGATTATTTTATGTATTTGCCGTTTGCCTCAGTAGCCGCATCAAACCGAGGTCGAAACTGCGCGCAGATCCGTTGCACGGTGTCCCGGGATAATTTTTCAAAAGCTGACAAAGTGGCAATGCGCAGTGATGAAGTGTTAGGGTGTAAAGAGATTTGTCAGTCACGCTCAACTACGCCCCATACAGAGAAATCCAAAGGATTTATATCTGAGCTGTTTGGTGGTTAAAAGTGTTTTGGCCAGAACAAATTCAAATGTTCCTCCAACTAGTTTTGCACAAAATGGCTCGTGTAAGCGGGCATGCCGTCTTGCTGAAATGCGTATGGCCTTCCATTCGATACGCGTCCACAGATTCACAACAGTCATCATAACTCGTTGGCAAACCTCCGCTCTGATCATTTCACTCTTTTCAGAGAAGCGAAGAGGCACAACGTCCTTATTGCTTAACACCGCACTTAGCAGTTGCACCCAGACAGAAAACTTAGTCGTTCCTGCCAAGGCACCTCTCTAAAGCAGTGACCGAGCCGCCGGCCATTTCTCTTGTTCAATTTAGCGTCAGCCGTAAAGATAATTTTATCTGAAAAAAAACCGAAGATGCCCGGCAGCCTCATGGAGCTACTTAAGTGGGTGGCTCTAGTCTCGTCAAACAGCACTTGTTGAAATTTTCGTGAATACGAAACATAGTATAAATCTCTTGGCAATGGCATACATAGTGTTTCTCGAGTAGTTGAAGAAGGAGATGGTCGCGTCCATGCTCTTGCAGGCGCAAAGCGAATTTGCCACTGCCACTTTTCGCTCTAAAGTATATGACCTATCACTATGCTTCTGCGGTCGTTTGCTTCTGCAGCAAGTGTCGGCTACATTATAGCTGTTGTAGAAAGAGCTCACAGAAACACCGCGCGGTCATGTTTAACGTTTGCTCCGTCGATGTCCGGTCAATCCGGTGATTAGGCGACATACATAAAGCAAAGTTGTCCCGTATAAGCCTAAATGAAGCTATTCGGTACCTTATCAAACTGGACAAACCTTTCTATATTTGCGGTCCTCATTGATTCCAGATCTGGTTTCGACATAGCGGCCGGTGTTTTTGTCTTGAAGCAGCTGGGGCAGGCTAGAGCTGGACCAGCGGCCGGTGTTTTTGGCTTGAAGCAGTTTATTTCGAAATCTCGCCTGTCGAAGTGACTCTCTATGACTGTACCGTACCCGTGGCGCTCTCTCAGCGCCAACAGCCTCGTATGGAATATAGGTAATCTGGACTTATCAAACTAAGAAGAACTTCAGAGCCCTTGACGTTAGTTAAGCCAACTCCTTGAATAAAGCTTTAGTAATGCATTTCTGCTTGCTGATGATTCCGACGCTTGCCCCTGAATATAGAATTCAACCCAGACTTTGCTCTAAACGCCTCCAGGTTTAAAGTTAGTGATATGAAGAGCGACCGGGTGTCCTGTGTGTCATTGTCAGGTAACATTGAAAGCAAAGACTAGAGGGGTCTTTCAAGAAACTTGCTTCTTTGGCTTAAGACTCACGGACTTCCGACCACCATGATCCGGGCAGCCTTCGAGTTCTGCTCTTCAATTTAGGCATTTAATAGCCGAGTCAGAGTATGCTTTCCAAGTTGCCACCTAGTAAAATACTCTCCTTTTTCTCAGTGCGCCATATTTATGGAGCTGCGCCATATCTAGCGCTTAAGCTCGCAAAGTGAACAGTAAGCTGTCACTAACCGGAGGTTTAACTTACACAACAAATATACGCGTAGCTACAGCTACCGCAAATACGCGAGTACCGATGAGAAGTTCGGCTGCGTCGAACTTGCGAGTTTGTTTTTGCCCGCCAATGGGCCAGCAGCAACATAAAACAGAACATTTGTTCGACTAAACGTAACTCCTGTGTATGCATACGTCGGCACTCGCAAAACTTACACCAGTGTGGCAAGCCACCGCTTGAATATGTGGAGAGTGTAAGGGACTGCGGGGTACACACGTTAGTGCTTTTTTGCGCGCAACCTTTGCGTGTGTATATTGATTTTTGTTTTATATGGGGGGGAGGTATGAAAACGCTAATGCACTATTGGTACTGGCAACCAACAGCGCCTAGTGTGGGACCTTCACTCACTAAAAACCTCAATCCTCCCCACCCCCCTGGAGTTTGGATTTGTGGAGCACTACTTCGAGACCATGGGAGGGGAGCCTCGTGCTCCACCGGCTCTCATGGATCTCGTTGTGTCCTCAGCTCACGAACCCAAGGGGATGCGTCGAGTCGTCTTACGGAGGGCTGGGTTGGCATAGCCCCTTGCGGGGCACCCTCATCTCGACCACTTAATGGCGTCTGTGTGCCTCCGTAACGCGCGCGGCGAACGTTTTCTAGCCGCGTCTTCTCGCGCATAATAGCATCTAAGAAATATACGCCTGCCGCCCATGCGGCAACATCCTCCATCGTGTGACCGACAATGTCTTGTGTCGATCTCTCAGCACAGCAATACGTCGAGCTTCTGCAGGGGCCAGGGCGAAGCAGGACGAGACCGAATGGTTTACATCATTAGGCTGCCCCGACGCGCAGAGTGTGCACGCATCCACCTGCGACTTCCCAATTCGCACCATATAAGTTTGGAATTGGCCGTGGCTCGTAAGGGCCTGGACCGAGAAATATGTAAGAGGCCCGCGGCCAGGCGGCACGTCATACCAACGCCGATGGTTCGGTTTAAGCGACCGGGTCCAATTCATCCGGGGCAATCCTGGGCTTGGCGTGGCCCATTCGTGACCCCACGCATCAAACGTTGCCGCTCGAGCTTGCGCGGAGTCAGTCGCGTCATCCGTCTCACGCTCGCTTCTTTCCCAGACCAGGGCGAGGGCTGCCTCTGTACCCACCTTGCAGTACGCCCGGCAGACCCGAAGGGCCATGCCGCGCTGCGCCTCACGAAGAAGCTCGTCTGTTGCGAGCGGTTCGTAAGGCTAGGTGAGCCTACGCAGGCGCCGCGTACATCGGCGACTCCGCGACGGAGGCTAGCAGCCGGCGACGCCCGTCCGTAGCCCCTCCCACCCGAGGGAGAATCCTGGCCAGATTCTGAGCAGCCTTGCTGACCTTAGCAACGATGTGCTTGATATGCGCGGCACCTGTAAAACAGGTATCTAAAATGACGCCTAGGTACTTGGCAATTCTTTTAATCGGAATAGGGTGGTCCGCGAGCGTCAGGTTCATTCCACGTGTCACTTTCCGGCCCATTAAGTAAACTGCCTCCGTCTTCTGTGGGGCAAGCTGTAGGTAATGGGCCGTCATCCATGCCTATATGTCGGCTAGCGCCGCAGTAGACATTTCTTAGAGACGAGCCGTAACGAAAAGGGCAAGGCCGTCGGCGTACGGACGGCTGTCACACTATGCTGACTATGTCCTGTCATGAGCGTCCTGTCTTTTAAATAAGAATAGATTATCCGCTGGAGGTGAGGTGAAATACCTTTAAGCTTCAGCGTCATCATAATCACCCCTCAGTTTGCTGTATTGAAAGAGTTCTTCACATCATGGAGAATAAGAAGAACGAAATGCCGGGCTTTCAGAGGTTTCTTAGTCTCCTGGTTTGCCTTTCGCAGGATACGGTGGAGTGCATCTATTGTTGACCGGCCCCGTCGGAAGCCATACTGGTGACCCGACGGAGCGTGAAGTCCTCGACCTCTGCATTTAGGCGCTCTGTTATTAAATTTTTAAGCAGTTTGCATACTGTGTCCAGTAGACAAATTGGTCTAAATGACGTAGAGCCATGCTTTGGAATGAGCGCAAGGTACGCCCGCTTCCATTACGCAGGATACGTCCTATTTTCTAATAGTCATGTGCCCATGCGCGCCAACTTCTCCAGATGCTGCCTTGCCAGAAGGCGAACGACCCCGGGCGGCACGCCATCAGGGCCAGGTGCCTTCCCGGGCGCAAGCCTCTCGCCCGCGCGTAAGATCTCATCCACCGTGACAGGTGGTATGTCCTCTGGGCGAACCATAAAGGTCTGCAACGGGCGCAAGGACTGGCCAGGAAAAAGCAGTTGAACCTGCTCCAGGGTCTTCTAAGGCGGCAAAGAGGAGGGGTTGGCGAAACTTACCCATGACCACCCGATAAGATAGATCCCACAGGTCAGCCTCGTCCGCCTCCACGAACTCCCGCCACGCTGCCGCCTTTGCTTAAGTTGATGACAGTTTTCAGGGTTCGTCGGCAGTCTCTGCAGTTACTCTGCAACTCGTCCGCCCGTCGCTGGGCTGGAAGAAGGACGGAATCTTCACCTCCTTGCCGGCGTCGTCTTGCAATCCAGTACGTTGCTCTCGTCAGGGGGACTGCCCGCCATCTGACAGGCCATTTGTATGATGGTGGATAGTTTCCCAGCATCGACGCCCGTATCTTGTGCAGTTCCCAATCTTGCACCGAACGTGGCAATAAAGGCCTCCTTATGAAGGTGTCCCATTTACCATGTGCGACGAGATGAAAAAGGGGTAGGGGGCTCCTGGGGGTTAATTTGAAGGTGATATAGCGGTGGTCGCTCATCTAGTCTATTTCGACCTGAACCGTCCAACACTGAATGGCGAAGAGCAAGGCGTCATCCGCTAGAGTGAGATCTAGGAACGACCGCTAGGACCCCCGCACAAGTGGGTTCATTGCCGGTGTTGGCCAAGAAAAGTCCCATTTCGGCTATCCACTCTAACAACATTGACCCTCTTTCATAAGTGCATCGACTCCCCAGGCGACACTCGAAGCGTTGAAATTTCCCGTTACCACCACGGACTCATGAGAGTGGGCCCGTATTGAGGCCGTGACTGAGGCCGATTCGACAGGTCCGGGTTGTTAGCTGACTTCTCCGATTGCAGCAGCTTCCTTCTTATTCAGTGCCTCCTGACGTTCCCGCCAAATCTGCAGTATCTGGGCCCGGTAGATTGAACACCTCATGCTGTCAGCTCTGTGGCCAGCTATATTGCAGGTTATGCACTGCGGAGTTAGAGTACCATAGGCGCGCATCGTGTGAGCTGTGGACCCACAGCGGTGGCACACGCGATCCACGCCGGAAGCTGTCTCACTGATGACCATGTCACCCCTGGGTGTTTTTGACTACCCCCTTCACTGTGGCACTCGAGAGACCTTTGTCTGCAAGGTGTCTCCTAACGTCCTTGAGGGCGTCCGCGAAAGACCGACTCCCTCCGACTCGAACTCGTCTGGGCGGTCAGAGCGGGACTGGGTAGCACAAGGTCCCAGTAGAGCAGAGGAACCCTCCTCGCACACAGCGATGAGACCGGGCTGGGTGGCGTGCGCCTCCAGCACCGCGAGGACGCGTTGCAAGCTTTTCCCCCGACGCTCGGGGGATATATATAACAGAGAAGTCAAAATGGAGCCAGCAAGAGCTGCCAGCTGTAGCGTCCGATCTACGGCCTTCCTATGAACCTTCCTTGAGAGTTCGTCCATTTTGTGAGATGCCCAATAATTTCAATCACTAGGTGACGTTGGCCACCCCGAGTTTTAGATGGACCATCGAGGCTCTCTTAAGCCTCACTAGCGTGCAGGACTGCGCCCCTCCCGGGGGCGCTATTTTAGCAGTGCCGGCAGGAAGGGAAACTTTCTCGCTCCGGCAGGGCTTCCGAGACATTTCCCGCGCTCACAAGTAAAGCCCTAACCTCTCTGTAGACGGTAATGCCCTCAGGAGATGTAGAAATCAGTCGGAACGCCTCGGGTGGCCAGTACATGCCGTTGAGTCTGTCTGCGCGATGTCATCACCAGCCGGCCCTCCTTAAGGGCCAACTTAATAGCATCGGCCGCGGCGTGTGTCTTGCGAAGATCGTACTCTAGGTGGCGGGAACCTTCCGTCAACTCAATCTTGGCGTATTGGGCTTTGCAAAGTTCAACCACCTTCCTGACGTGCCCTTTGAGCGTCCTGTACAAGGTGTCAGTTGAAAAAATGGCCAAAATATTTAATTGTCACATTACTGTGTGCATTAATTGTTAAGCGCAAAATTGAACTTGTATCCATGAGCAATAACATAAACCTTCAGCCAGTTGCGATTATTATTATTATATTGTCGCTTTCTAAAATGTGGTTCTCATTGTATTAAAAAACCCACACACAGTAATTTGTTATAAATCTATTTTAGGCGTATTTACCTTCAGACAGAGATTATCTGTTGAATGTGCTAAAAAAGCCAAACCGTGTCTTTTGGGGAGCATTGGCCACCGTGTTCTGTTCGCTAGCCACGTGTGCCCTTCTCGTGGGCCTTCTCTTTTAAGCACAAAGACCCGCTGCAACCAGAGATAATTGTCGTGACGGATTTGGTCTAATTACGGTAAGAACAAGATCAGTAGTTATACGCAAGCTGCCACACACTTCTTTAGAGATATCCATTCGTTACATTTACGATTTTTCTGCAAGAAGTCTCTCGTAACATCTAATGATAATGAATATGCTTAAGAGCATTATTGACTAAGGTCTTCTCGCATGGCAATGTAAGAATGGAATTTAGTATTAGATGTTACGAGAGACAGCTCGATACGATGATGCTATTGGGCAAGCTAAGGTAGTATCTTTAAAATGAAAGCACTGATTACAATATGCTATCTTCAGACACTCGCTCTATATTTAAATAAATAAATTACATCACACCTACACACAAGTACTTTTATTGATTACCTAGTTTGCCTAATGTGAGCATGCTTATGTTGTCGTATACACTTCACGGTTTAATAAATAAAAATGCGCTTAAAATAGAACAAAAATAATATAAAACGGTGAATTTAAAATAAATAATTAATTATTATGGTTTATTAACACCCAGGTTGGGTAAATTTTAAATAAGTACATCAGTCTCAATCAGTGGTTTTTCTGCGTCACCGGATCTTCCCTCATCTTGCGAGTTCAGCTATTGATTGCACTGCTGGACATGCTGCGGCGGAGTATCTATCACAATGGCCTAAGCATCTCGCGCACCTACAACACTCCTGAGGATTGTGAAATTCTTGGGTGCTGCATAACACGTGATGGAACCCGTAAATTGCAAATGCCGTAGTTAGATGCCTCTTCTTATATCCGGCTGCTCGCCAGGTTGTACTGTATCGCTATTGTCGTGTATATTCCTATGTCTATATCCTTTAATTTTGCCCCCCACTTTATAGTGTGGGCCACGAAGGCCGTCGTCTTAGGTAAACCCCGTTTTACTTGTAATTCCTATGTCATTAGAGCCCCCCCCCTTCTAATATATGAACTATTCTATTCCTACAAGAGTTAGGTAACCCCAAAACCCGATTCATGAAGAAAAATCGAACTCTATCTAGTAACTGTAGATCTGCCTCTCCTAATTTCTCCCATATAAGTGATACACCAAATGTTGCTATTGGTTCTATTTTAATCTTGAAAAGGGCGGACGCGGTATGTATTGACAACATTTGCGGGTTTTTAATTGCTGCTGCTGCTCGAACGGCTTGTCCTACTCTGCTTTCAATATGTTTTCGAAAGCTGCTACCATTTGATGTTATAGTGACCCCTAAATAGGTAAATTTATTTACAAAATTTACTGTATTACCCCTGGCTCGAAGAACATCGTCTTTCGCCAATCGACCTCCTCTTCGAAATTTTACTGCTACTGTCTTTTGCCAGTTAATACTAAGTCCCATCTCGTCCACATAATCGATTAGCCATTCCAGTCCCTGCTTAACCCTCAATAAACTTCTTCCATAGATTGCAATATCATCTGCATACATTAATGTATTTGCCCACTCTCGGGTCCACCCCTGCCTCACTCGGTTAGGTAGCCCTCCCAATAGTACCGAAAAAAGCAACGGGCTAAGTCCGTCTCCTTGGGCCACGCCTGTAGTTTGCTTTACTTTTCCCACAATCCCTATACGGCTGTCGATGTATACTGTAGTCTCCCCAAGAATGGTACTTAAAAGTTAGTAAGCGATACGGAACTCCCTCCAAGGCTAACTTTTCTATAATCCTACTTCGTGGCGCTAACTCAAAGGCAGCTTTAAGGTCTATAAATATTGCGTATAACTGTCTTCTAGGTCCCTGATAGAGCTTCCCAAATTTCTGCTAGCAACTGGCGCAGGGCCGTATGGGTCGACTTCGACCTTCTGAAGCCATGTTGTTCTTCTGGTATTGCGTTTCTGGTTTCGAGGTAATGCTCTAGTCTATCTGATATTATTCCCGAGAAAATGTTATGGGGGCAACTCTTAAGTGTTATGCCTCTCCAAGATTCCGGCTCAGTTTCTATGCCTTTTCCTTTTGGTATGACAATCAAGGTATCCTCCTTCCACGCTTTTGGTACTTCTCCGGATTTTAGGCACTCGTCAAATAAAGCTTTCCAGCATGGTGCGAGTGCGAGCGTTTGCTTTAAATGCTCGTTTAGTATCATATCGTTCCCGGCAGCTTTGCCTCTAGGCGCCCTTTCAATTGCCCTGACAACGTCTTCGATTGTGACTGGTCGAATTACCCATTTGCGTGCAAGTTCTGTTTCCTCGTCCCAAGGCCCGTTGAATAATGTTGTTTCCTTTGGAGTAGTATCGGCTCCCTGCAGCACACTAGCAAAGTGCTTAATTAATCGCCCAGTCTCCACTGGGCACTGCCGTTTTCTTTTTTGTTTTAGCCACTTGTGCGGTTGTTTCTCTGCTTCTTGCAACAGCGCCCACTCCTGGCTTTCCTAATATTTTTGTTTCTCTTCCTTGTATGCCTTTTGTGTCTTCACATATTCTCTAGTTACTCTGTTGGCATCTTTCGCTGCTCTACACCGATTGTTGAACCAGGGCCTTCCTTTTCGTTCTTGACGAGGAACCAGTGCACCTTTTATCAGATTCGTCAATTTACGCTCATGACTCTATTTGAATCTCCCTGGTGGGCACACTTCCCCCACTCCCTCTAAGAAGATCTTTCTATCTAATCTTGTCCTGGTCCCCGGCCTACGGCCTACGGCTACACTCCCTAATATTACTAACTTTGAATGCCATCCCCATCGGTATATGCCTTCTAAGCCCCGCTCCTTCCCTAAATGATGTATTTTCTCCCAAAAATGTTATATCCTCTACGTTTCCGTCGGTGGCAAAAACGTCAATTACTGACGCCCTAGTACTACATTCAAAAGTGTTTTGGCCTGGCTCGCTGACTAACCAGCATCCTATCTCCGTTATAATATCTAAAAATGCTTCAGTTCGTTCCAGATCACCCCTATCCAACCTCGCATTGAAATCACCCGGTATAATCATCGGTGCTTTTCTCGGCACCGCTTCAACTCCAAGCATGATACGCTCTGTCATGACTTCAGTAGACTCTACACCTGCCGGTTTAACATATGCTGCCACAATTTCAAACTTCCTCGACGCTATTGCTATTAAGTTTTCGGCTATTATTCCTATTGTCATCTCTCCAATTTCTGCTGTTGTGAATACTGAAACCCCCCCACTTGGCCTGCCCCGCCCCTCACCTTTATGTGCTAGTGCGTGATATCCGTAGAAGCCCCCCAAAGAGAAAGGTTTAAGTGCCCAAGTTTCCGTCAATATTAGGATATCCACTCCTCAAAGTGCCTCCATGCCTAACATATCTAATACGCCATGCCCTTCGCAGTTCCACATCACTACTTTGATAACCGGTGTAAGCTTTTCTCGATTGCAGGAGAGGATGTTGTTTCTTACGAGAATGCGTCCACTGAGCTCTGTTGAGGCTGTGCCATTGCCCCGCTTATTGCGCGCATGACTACAGGCAGTACATTTTCTAAAATCTTCGAGATAACCGTTATTATGGTGTCTTGTATGATTGGAGACAGTCTGCGGAGTACTTCTTCAACGATACTGTCTGTTGATGGCTGCCAATAGGTTTGGCTGTTGTGGGGGGGCTGCTGGCTTTGGTTTGATACGGTCAGCGTCCTCTGCGTGCGTCGTGGTCGTGGGAATATTAATTCCATGGTTCACTTCTCTTACTCCATTCTTTACGACAGAGGACCAACTTAGTTTTGTAAAGTTTTCAGATGCTTGCATGTTGGATACTGGTATACATATTGGAACCGACGGGGCGCCGTGTTGCTTCTGTGCTATGCTTCGTGAGGCCCTTTTTAGTTGTTCCTAAAAGCAACTCTGCTGAAGACAATATTCATATAAATATTGAAGATATAAGAACCCATAGCCAATTCCTCCTTGGGGAAACTCACCGTCATAGTAAAAGACTCAAAGAACTAGTTGTCGATAATTTTAGTTCGGCTGTTTCAAAAAATGCAAAAATACATTGAACCACCAGGGCAGAGTAATTATTCCGGGTTACCCTCTCATAATAAACAAGACCAAATCAGGTGGTCTCCGACGAGAGTTAAAAAGCAGGACGATTTAAAGCCAAATTGACATTTACAAGCACAAGAAAACTGCACACTGTAATGACAGTTCGTAATTGGCCGTATCAAGGGCGTTTGCATATTATGCTTTAGAGCTTTTTTGCACTTGTTAGTCTCTGCTAACCTAAAAGCATGACCTGCTTGGCCCGCACCTGCACCAACCACTAAAGGGGTTAATGAGTCGATTACAATCTTACAGCAATTACAGTGTCTCCAACAAGCATGCGGCCACGCTTAGAGGGGGTCAGAGTAAGATGGTCAGGTCTTTTTCCATCGTCCCTAGATAGACCTGGATGTTCCGGTTTGCACGGAAAGCTAGCCGATCTTAGTGCTTAACTAAAAGTGTAATTCAAAGTCGAGTGGCGTGCTTATTGGCCTGCAGTTAAGACGCATGACAGGCCATGATGGGCCAGCGCATCTACAAGGTAACCACAACGATATCGTTGGGGACGACGCCAAGCCGCAGTTCTGTAATAATGCGCGTCGTCTCTTTGTCCAAAGAGGGTGAGAGCATCCAAACTTCAGCCCGTTGACTACTAACGGCCTAAAGCCCGTCTTTATCAGCTACGATAGGGGCCTTATAAACCAGGCTTGCTACTTGCTTTTTTGCAAAGGGGCTGTATAACTGTTCTGCTTAGTCCCATCATCGGGAAGGCAGTAGAAGTAGTACTGTCGGGAGGTCTCCGCCCAGAACGCCGCCATCTAGATACCAGGCATTAAAAAGAGACATGAGGGCTATGTCCCGGAAGCATGGAGGGAGTGCATCCTTAGGGTCATCCCAAAAGGAAAGGGTGATCCTACTGATGTCCGATCTTGGGGGCTCATTGCCAAGAAGAGTTGTATTTATAAGATTTTGGCATCGGTGCTCAAACGCCTTTCTATATTCTTTCATCACCGTAACATAATACTACAAGAACAGCATGGATTCCGTCAAGGAAAGTCGGTGATAACAGCATTCACGAAGTTATTATCCGAAGTGAAAAGAAGCCTGGAACTTCATAAGTCAAGGGGAAGGTTTCTATATGCCTTATTTGTCGATCTGAAGGCCGCTTTTGACACTGCTCCGCGAAATGTTGTACTCCAGAAGCTCGCCAATGCCGGTGTTGGCCCCAAGACACTAACCCTAATCGCCAGCATTCTTCAAGCAAACCCGATAATCCTTGACGATTCAATCTGTGAGCATGAGCCCGTTATCCAGACCACAGGTTATGCTCAAGGTGATAATCTTAGCCCACTGTTTTTTTCTACCCTTCTCAGCGATCTGCCGCCAATAATTCACAAAGAACACGATACGGTCGGCATCATACTATATGCTGACGATATCGTCATGTACAGTCGTGACAAGTTGGAGTTGCAGCGAAGCATACGCACCTTGGAGGGGTACTGCGAGAACAACGGCCTTAAGATTGACGCCGAAAAAACAAAAGCTATCAAATTTAGACCTGGGGGACCGCTTGCTCGGTCCAATCGCTTGAAACTCAGTATTGGTGCAGTCGAGTTCGTTAACACCTTCTGTTGCCTTGGGGTTAACTTTTCGATGAAGGGCACAACCTTTGGGCAACACATCGCCGAACGAACCAGAAAAAGTCTAGTCGCGATGTCTACAATCGAAAAGCCCCAAAAATGATCCCTGACCACACTCAAAGCACTTTTTGACCTGAAAGTTGCTTCGGTGGCGGCCTACGGCATCCAGGTCATATGGAAACACCTCAGCCTATCACAGCTAGAAAAACTCGATAAGGTTAAGCCTACGTTTTTCAAGCTAGTCATTGGGTTGCTACGAAATGCAAAAAACCGTCTAGTTTACCTTATGACTTTTACTCAATCACTTGTAGAAGATTTAGTAACTAGGTTCCGTCTCTCAGAAACCGCTGTTCTTATTCAGTTTAGAGAAAACTTTATGAAGAAAGTTCGAGCAGTTCCCGGAAGCTTTTTTAATTCGCCAGCAATGGTCACACAGAACTGGCAGAGACCACTACAACCCAACAGACATCTCGTGACCCGCTATTCACTTCACGGGTTTCATCATAAACTCTGCCATCGAAGAAGCTTCGACGATCCTGATGTCCGCTGTGTGTGCCGTTTATGTAACCAGCCGTGCCCTATCTACCATCTTGACACCTGTCAGAGAGCTATTTCTCTTACGCAGTTAGCTCGATGATATTTTATTACTTATCTATAAACATGTGTTTTATTACAATGATCTATATATATACATACCATACATATGGTGCAATAAATAAATGATGATGATTAGAAAGAGACCGCAGTAAACCCACTAATTCCTTGACACACAGAGAGAAAAGTGGAGAACCCAGGGGATCACCCTGCTGAAGGCCTGTTTGCGAGAGCATACCGTTATGAAGCATGACCCGCTGTGATGGACGCTATTAAAAGCGTTTCGGAAATCTAGTTTGACCATCACCGACGGCACTCTGCGCGCTTGCGAAAATGCACGGGCACAGTGGACTGCTATCTCTGTATCGCCAGGACTAGCGAAATCGCATCTTTGTTATCGGGATACCCGATTTTGGTCGTCAATGGGCGAACGACTAAGAAACAGGCGATTGGGCGTAATGAGCCATTTCTTTAGTGCAAACATCCTACTCCAAAGATAAGTGCCATAAAACGGGATGGCCGCAAACCCCATCTGAGCACATCAACTACATTGGCAATGGCGTCTGCTAGTCGCCCAGCCGTGCTGCCCAGTGTACCAGACACCAGGCCGAACTTCGGCGGAAGGTCTTTACGTCATTCAGTATCTCGACGCGCGAGGTTAAAGATGGCACAGCTTGACCCTCACCCGTCTGGGAAGGTAATCGTTGAGGTAAGCAATCACATAAAATACTGATCCTTTGTGCGCCAGGTCGCCAAGCCTTTACCGGTTAAAAATTTGCGTAAGTTCTTCCTTATTACGACAGACAGGGACCGAGTGTCCTTTTCAGTTCGATGAAGTTGCAGCACGACCAGAGCGAAGGAGAACAGAGTAACAGGCGTAGAAGTCGTTGTTCTTGGCGACGTTTGAGAAGACGTTGGTAAGTTTTTTTCGCAACGGTAGGCCTCACAGACTTGGGTAAAATGCGTAGAAGTTTGGCCTGACACATGTTTTCCTGAATGCCAACGAGTTGGTGTCAATATCAAATTCTTCCGTCGAAGCCCGATTGGACTTGGATTTAGTTAATTTGGCCGTCTCGAAGGTATCCTCGGTTTCCTTCGCTGGTTGGTCGCTTTGGAAGTTCATCGCCACTGCATCGATTGCTTGCAACAACAAGGGCGGGTCAAAAAGTCCCGACACAAATGTATAAACAAAGATTTGTTTAATCTTTTAAAGGGTCTTTGTTCCTCTTAAAATAACTCCTATCCACTGAAATGTGCTTGTGTTGCCTATTTTCAGACTCTTCCAAAATTTATACGCGTTTCTCGAAATCGAGCTTAGTTGCTACTGTGAATTTCGGCTATGTCGGTGGCTGATGATGACGGCGATGTCGTTGTTGCCGACGGACCGTAGAATGAACAGTTGAATTGCACGAATTCACATACACAATTCGTATTTCTTATAATTGTTGTTGACTGCACATAAGGACGGACTCGTGGGTTACGCGGTTCAACTGCAGCTTCTAGTGCCAATCATTCTATTTCACGAACAAACAATGGAGTAATCTACTTACTAAGTTTTCGCCACCTGTGCTTAACAGATTATGTTTTTCTTAAACACATTGAACGGAAGCTATATACATATATTTTTTTTTAGATTTTCCGTAAGGCGAATGCCCGTACGGTTTTTTCATGTCATGGCTAATTTTATTTCCACTCCGGCATTTAACTTTAAGAGTGGTCCTCCCGAATGCCAGGCAAAGGCTTTGCCACTAAGCCATCTTTCTCGGTATATATAATAATGAGTATTTATAAATGATTGTATAATGGGGCAAATTTTCTGTTCTGCCGCTCCCAGGCCCGATGCTAGGGCCCGGTGCATCGTATACGCATCTTTTCTAACGTTTTTGATTATTGGCTCTGACTGTTGCATGCTGACTGTTGCTTTGGCCGGCCGATTCGACACACCAATCGTATTTTAACGCTGATCTAGCTCGAGCCGACCGCTTTGTTCCACTGTTGAACAGTTTTTCTGCGCGCTCTGTCGTTTCTAGTCATCACTTTCATAATTAGTTAGCTACCCGCTAGAAAAACATTAGTTAGCTATCAGCTAGAAAAACTACCCGTTGAGCAACACGGATCCCTCCTCGGGCGATCAACTAAAAATGCTGGACTATGTGGAACAACTTCGCCAAAGTAAATCAATGAAGTATACCGCATTCATAGATTTTAAGACCGCATTTAACTCTATTCAACGGGACCGTCTTTTAGAAATCGTTCGTAGCAAATTCTTAATGCGCGGAGCAATGCACAACTATGTTCGGGACATGCTTCACTATAACTCCATCATAATTAAGAACAGAGATCATTACGTCAACGACGCCATAACGCACACGGTATGATTTCGCAAGGAGATTGTGCTAGTTCCTTTCTATAATGTTTATAGCAACCCTATCAAATCTACGCGAAGCAAAAGCTCCGCACATCTTCTACGCAGATGACCTAGTCATTCTCGCAAAGTCGCGTGAAGATCTGCACTATTGCCTGAATAAAACATTTAATTAGTACAAAGAAAACAGTTTGTTTGCCACGTTGCTTATCTCGGCGTTACGTTGACACTAACGACTCTATTTTAGCAAATATGGCAAGACGTCAAGCCCAGTTTGACATTTGTATTTATGGGGGTCCGTCTATAAAGCAATGTGAAAAACAGTTCCGTGGACGTTAAATCTTGGCTGAGGGTCAGCCCGAAACCTTTACTCTAGATATGTTAAGACAATACTAGCCGGGCCAACAGCAACTGTCATGGTTCTCGGTGAACATCGAGGTATCGGCCTGGAGACAACGCTAAATATATTCGGGCTAAAAAAATTCCCTCCCCCCGCGACTGGACGCAACGTGAAGTTTGGGTCTAGTAGCTATACGGACGGACTAGCGTTTTGCTCAGACAAATGGAAGAGAGAAGCTTAGAAGAACCAAGCACTATTTTGTTGAGTGACATGGCACGGTTACCATCACAATGTGTCTAATCAAAGTAAAACGGAATTCCTTAGTAGTTTCGGTAAGAGCAAGTGTACTGGAACTTGTTGATTCGCCCGTATGTGTATTCACAAAATCATTGCAACAATTTCCTCAATTCGCGTGGTTCAAATCTGCACTAGGCAAATTGATTTATAACACACTATACACTCCCACTAACTTGTGAAGGTTATAAAAAGTGAAAAGCTTGATTTCTTAGTATGCTTAGTGCATGGCTGGCTTATTTGTTTCAATGTCAGACAAATGATAAAAATACTTAAATTTACTACGATAAGTTAAAGTAGACAGTCGACCAGAAATGACTTTACACATCATTTCACAGCGACTCTTATCTTCCCGTCTCATACTCGACAAACTATTTGACAACATCAAAAAAAATGGTCGCAGTCGTTGACTGCACAATATGGTTAGGCTTGTAATATACGGGAGTTTGCACTGTATTCATGTAGCGCTGAATTATATATTAAATACCAATTCAGCTCTATATGATGCTAGAATAACAATTTAGCTCTAATAATATGGCGCTAAAACTCGTAATGACGCCTCTTTTATCCTGCCACCGAGCTGTGTGGGAAAAACTTACTAGTTAATTACTCGTGTTGGAGCCACTAGCATTGGAAGGCCTATTATTTCGGCGCTTAGATAGAGAAAGTCAATACATGGGCTTGCTTTTCGTTACGTTACGTTAAAACACGTGAGACAGGGTCAACGCAAGGGATAATAATTGTTGACTGGAATACCATGCAATCTGAAAGTCTATTATTGTTATTATTACTATTACAGGCGGCTGCTAATCATTGATGAGTTTGTAACTTTTCTGGAGAAACGCGCAGCGCGTTTAGTTGTATACTCTTCCGGCAATAAACTAAAGACATTTACGACTACAGGTATACGTAATCATATGCTAGTATAGGTTGCCCTGTTATATTACAACAGCTCCTGCACACGAGTCGTAGCAAGCATAGGCAAAACTGGCTAAATTCGAACTTATTGAACAACTCTCCTATACCCCGGACCTAACCCCCTGTGGTCGCTTTCTGTTCATTTGGAGAATAGTCTTGATGCGAAGCATTTTCCAGCAATGATGAGGCCAAGGCTACTATTAATTATCTGAAATAGTCATAGGAAAAGTATATCGAACGTCTCTGGAGTAGACAAAAAAATACCATTTTTGGTTTTCATTCTAATAACGTTTCTGGCTGTCTAGTACTGTCGTCGTGTGTGAAAGTTAACCGAATTATCTCAATGAGCCATAAACAATGCAGTTATAATTAGAGGAAACACGTTCGCGATATTCGATGGATAGATTAACGCACAGAGAAATCAAACCTAGGAAATCATGTCATATTTATTTTCTAATGCGTTATTTTTGTTTATTTGTAACAGATGTATGTACCTCTGTTGTTCGACAAAGGACTGCTTCGTACGACGCTTAAGCAGCTTCATTCGCCCCGGACAAATAACTTGATGGTTGGCAGATGGTCAGACTATGTCAGAACGTTGGAATTCTACAGTACATTTCCTTAGCTTGTTTTGGAAGATTGACCATACTGATGGCGGATGTTACTTAAACTACCGTTTGAAGTTAATTGCATATCATTAAAAACAATACGTGTCTTTGATTACAACAAAGCAGGTATTTTATTAAGCCTAGTCCATGCACTAATACTATATAACCAGCAAATGCACTGCTGGCTGCGTGAGGCTGCAATTGTGCCGCAATTTCAAGACTAATTGGTTCCTTTCTTCCAATTGGCTGAAACATCCTATAGTAAAATGCTGCAAACAACATTGACATTTAAAGCTTATTTGTTTCGGCGAAAGCTGCTAGCATAAAAAGCTGATGTCTTAGCTTGTCGAAAATAATGTCTATAAACAAAATTATGGTAAATAGTGTATAATATAGATAGCGGACTAAAGACTAGTTATATTACAATTATGTTTATTTCACTCAAATTGAGTATAATATACATTTCAAAAATGTTTCTTCATGTTGCTCTATCTTCTTCACGCTTCCGACGAGAGAAGTAGTGCAGCGATTTTCGGTCCAGCGCTGTGCATTCCACTGCATGGTACTTAAAAACTTGGTGTCCCGTAGGGGCATATACTGACACGTGACTTGTGTTTGCAAACACGGTATGGCGTGAATTCTCGAGACAGTTTTAATGAATGCACTTGGTGCAAAGCGGTGCTAGTGCGACATGGGAAATTGCTTCTTGTGCCAGTTGCTGCAAACCGCGTTTAGCGTAAAAAAAATTAAAAAGGCTGTGGTGATAGACAGCTATGGACTACCAAAAAGTCCAAAAAAAAAAGACTAGTTATAAACGAAAGCGGAATCAGTCACCGGAACACGTTATTGTTCAACGCCAATATTTCGCTGAACACCCTGCTAAGGGAGGAAAACATAGGCCGACAAAGTTGAGATCAGACAAACATTTCGGATAGTATTTCATTATACAATAGCTTTGGGCAGCCTTGTAGTCACTGTATCTTGTTTTTAGTTGAAAAAAGAAGCTAACAAGGTTTTTTGTGTTAGTAAAAGTCGTGCCGTGGCCATGTGAGAACTTAGTTTTAACACAAATAAGGAACCATAATTAAGAATAGAAATTACTTTCTATTTATCATATCAATATTGCATTGAAACTAAAACTTCACGATAATGCCACTATATATATACAAAGTCATTCATATTGTTGTGCACGCATTTCGAGATTTGATAGAACTCGGCAAGAAAATAAGTTTTCCCTATGGAGGGAAGACGTGAAAACGTCTTGTTTAGGAGAGAGAGTGAAGTTAATAAAAGTAGTTTTTCTGCCTTTTTTTCCTACATAGTTGTGCGAAATCTCTGTTTGCGGGTGAACCAACGCATGAAGGAAATGATTACACCGGCGTGTTCGGAGGAAAATTCTGCACAACGGAAGACATTTCACTAGCTTGCGTAGCAAAAAGCTAATACCCAGATTAAGGAAAGTCATGAAAAGTCGATATTTTACGTTAACGCATTTTCATGAAAAATCGTATTTTTTTTTCATTGCGACCAAAAATGTACGTCCGAAAGACTACTCTCTCGCAATAGCAAATTTAATGCCCATATCAAGGTGATGGTGCTGCGTTACGTAGTTGTCAAGTCACTAAGCCTTTTCGACAGTCATAATTGTTATGTTTTACGTGCAAGTTTTCACGTTCAGAACCGTAAAAATTTGCCAAGACGTTTCCGCCCCCCCCCCCCTTCCACTAGGAAAATTTATTCTCTTGTTGAGTTCTACCAAACCTCAAACTATGTACCTAACTTTCTCATACGCCCTATGGAAATATGAATGCCTTCGCTTTCGATATGGCTATCGAAAAAGCTTAGTGACTTGACAACTACGTAACGCAGCACCATCACCTTGATACGAAAATGATGGGCATTAAATTTGCTATTGCGTAAGAGTGGTCTTTCGGACGTACATTTTTGGTCGCAATGGCAAAATTTTACGATTTTTCATGAAAAGGCGTTAACGTAAAATATCGACTTTTCATGACTTACCTTAATCTGGGTATTAGTTTTTTGCTACGCAAGCTAGTGAAGGTCTTCCGTTGTGCAGAATTTTCCTCCGAACACGCCGGTGTAATCGGTTCCTTCATGCGTTGACTGGTTCTCGCGCAAACAGAGATTTCGCACAACTATGTAGGAAAAAAAAGGCAGAAAAACTACTTTTATTAACTTCACTCTCTCTCCTAAACAAGACGTTTCCACGTCTTCCCTCCATAGGGAAAACTTATTTTCTTGCCGAGTTCTATCAAACCTCGAAATGCGTGCACAACAATATGAATGACCCTGTATATATATATATATATATATATATATATAGAGAGAGAGAGAGAGAGAGAGAGAGAGAGAGATGGGCAGAAAGAGAGTAGTATATCTCGCTAAGGCGAACGAGAACATTATTTACGGCGTTGTGGCGTGCCGGCCTGATTGAGTGCCGTCAACCGGCAATATTAGAGCGACAGAAAGCATCGTTCAGTTATTTATCTGCAGGTTCAGGACACGTCTTCGTCTGCTACCGTTTGAATGTTTTTTTGTAAAGATTTTTTTGCAAGGCTAACGCCCGTGTACGGTTTTTTCATGTCATGGCTAATTTTATTTCCACTTCGGCATTTACCTTGTCTAAATTGGAAACCATGCAAACCAATTTAAGAGTGGCCGGTCTGGGTCTCGAACCCAGTCCTCCCGAATGCAAGGCAAAGGCTTTGCCACTAAGCCATCTTGCTCGGTATGTGCAAATGTGCAAAGTGTTCACTCCCGCCTTAAACGGAAGAACAATTAGTTATTTGTAACCAGGGCAGTTTGACTGTGTCTTACGGGGGTTGCCTAGAGCCAATGCTTCTCGAAGACACACGGTTTGTGTTGTGCGGATTGTGTGAGTCAGAGAAATCCAAGCTGGTCCTGATGAAGAAAGGTTTGTGTGTACTACAGTGGAATTTAGTAAAACTGTGGGCATCACACACGGGGCTCCAACGTAGAATCGCCAATTATGAATTATTATTTTATCGCTTCCCTGCAACAACTTGCACACCCGACACCATCGAGGGATGTTAAACCTCCACGGTGAAAGAAAAGGTCAGCGTGAAGAAAACGGACGGGACACAGAAAGCATGGAACAACAAGAAAGCCCGAAAGGCGGAGGTCGGCTTGTCTCAGCAAAGCCGACCTGTGACAGCGCCACCGGAGGGAACGGCAAGGGCAGCCTTTTTGGTGTCAAGCGCGATGCTACAGCAGCTAGGCAGCTTAACAGCAGAGGCAGCGATAGCGGCGACAGCAACAAAAACACCGCCATTACCTTCGAAGCAAACGAGCCGATGGATGATGACACGCCAACATCATAGGAAACGGCAGCGGCCACAACATCGCCAACGGAAACTACCGCAGAGGTGAGGAAAGACGGGGAAACAACGATGGTTTTGTCACCGTCCAACGGAGGAGGAGCTGCAAAACAAAGCTTCATACCCAGAAAGGCAATGCAGCCGCCTGTAGTGGTAGAACTGAGTCTCCTTCACTTTTTTGCTTACCGATTTTGTCGGTTATATTCGACAGGAGTTCCAGAAGGCCACAGTTGTCATGTACGCAGATGATATGGTGGTAGCTCATTACGACCTGGGTGCGCATCACTGCTCTGGCAGAAGTGTTCCTTATCTCAAAGGGGCTGGAAATAAACACTATGACGACCATATCTGTGAGTTAAAAAAAAAGAGATCAATTGGCTACCAAAGACGTTATACGTTACGGCGGTCGGTCTTTAAAGTCTTTTTTTTTTCCGTTATCTGGGGCTTCGGCTTGCTTATACTGGGACGACCTTCACTGCTCACGTTGTCGAGACAGTGCGCACAGCCCTAATCACTCCTTATGGAGGGGTTGGCAACTGTCCGTTCCGACGGCAGTGACATTTTTCCACCTCTGGTTTGTTCTAATGCTGATGTATGGTCCTGACAGAATATGGGAACACCTCACTCGGACAACTTTGGTTTGCTTAAAAAGTGTTTCACAATGTACATGACGCGCGTACTTCGCCTCTCAATGCGAGCAAGAAGCCGCTTTGTGCATTTAATGGCAGGCTCAACAACACCGGTTGTTGAGATAACTCGATTGAGGTTGAAGCCGCCGCGTACAGCACCATTTAGAAGCTTTATCTCGGAATGGGCAAATAAAGGTGAACAAGTTCGACGAGAAGTTGGGAGACCTGGACATTTTCAGTGCTGTATAAGTGTACATGTTATATATTATGTATATATAAGTATGTGATGATGAAATTAATCATCTACCCTCAACCCGCCGCCGTGGCAGCGTAGCACAGAACCGACTAGATTCCTTAATAGTAATAACAGTAATAACGTGCTGTTCCAGCGTGACAGGAGTCCCCCTCTGCACGGCGAGGTACAACCACGTCTCTTTAACGAAGCTGCCGACGACACAGCCAGAGTTCGCTTAAACGCCGTGTCCGCCAAGGATTCAGGGGCCTGTTTACAAGCGCTTTCCAGTGTCCCTATAGGTACCCTTCTTGATGACGAGTCGATTCGCATAGCAGTAGGCTTACGACTAGGGGCAGACATAGTTAGCCTTCATCGGTGCCAATGTGGTCACCCCGTCGATAAACTAGAACATCACGGACTTTTTACCATCATTTTTAAATATTATTGTAAACTACCTGTCTTCCAGAGTGTCAGACACATTCTCTTGAAGATCTGTTTGTTGCTGTCCCTGAGATTAATCTTCTTATTATTACCCAGATTTTTAGATACCGCGTGCAGCCTCCGCCTAGGTATTGATGTTCTCGCTGCTCATCCGTGGTCTTGTGACACGAACATTATGTTGATGCGAAGAGTCACCATATGACCCTGACCCACTGGGCCATGGAAAATTACTAAAAATTGCTGAAAAACGATCTACAGCGTTTCTAAGGCAGCGCATCGCCCTAAAAGTCCAGCGCGGCAATGCGAGAATGATTCTTCACTACCGCGGGAAGAGCCCTAGAAGAACTGACCCATTTATAGGGAGTTCAATCAATTCATTTTTATTATTATTATTATTTGGAAACGCTAATGCACTGGCAACCAACAGCACCTACTGTGGGACTTTCACCCACTAAAAACTTCAATCCTCCCCACCCCCCAGGAATCGTGTGGCACTACTGCTGGATGCTCCACCGGCTTCTGTGGATCTCGTCTTGTCCTCAACTTACGCGCGGCGAGCGTTTGTTGCTCTATCACCGTCATCATTCCAGCCGCGTCTTCTCGCGCATAATCGCGTCTAAGAAATAGACGCCTGCCGCCCGTGCGGCGGCATCCTCGATCATGTGACCAACAATGTATTTTGTCAATCTCCCTGCATAGCAATACGTCGAGCTTCTGCGAACCTGGGACAGGGCGATCCAGGACGATCCAGGACGAGACCGTATGGTCAACATCGTCCGGCTGCCCCGACATGCAGAGTGTGCACATGTCCACTTGCGACTTCCCAATTCGCACCATATAGGTTTAAAGTTGGCCGTGGCCCGTGAAGAAGTCATACCAACGTTGGAGGTCTGATATAAGCGACCGGGTCCAGTTCGCCCGGAGCACTCCTGAACCTCGCGTGGCCCATTCCTGAGCTCACGCGTCAAGCGTTGCCGCTTAGGCTTGCGTCAAGTTCGACAGGCCATCCGTCTTACGCTCGCACGTTTCCCCGGTCAGGACATCCCAGGGGAACTGGCGAGCCAGGACGAGGGCTGCATCTGTGCTCACCACGCGGTACGCCCGGCAGACTTTACAAGGTCATGCCGCGCTGCGCCGCACGGAAGTCTCGTCTGTTACAATCGGTTTGTAGGGCTAGATCGTCCCCACGCAGGCGCCGCATACATCGCCGAGGACTCCGCGACAAAAGCTAGCAGCTGGCGGCGCCCGTCCATAGCTCATCCTACCCGAGAAAGAATCCTGGCTAGATTTTGAGTGACCTTGCTGACTTTGTCGACGATGTACTTGATATGCGCGGCACCTGTAAAACCGGTATCCAAAATGACGCCTAGGTACCTAGTAGTCTTTCTAGTCGGAATAGGGTGGCCCGCGAGCGTCGGATTCACTCCACGCATAACCTCCCGGTCTGCTGAGTAAACTGCCTCCGTATTCTGTAGAGCATGATGATGGGCGGTCATCAATCTCGGCTAGCGCCGCGTAAGCAATTTCTTCTAGTGTTGTTTATCGGCGAGCCGTGATGAAGAGGGCGAGGTCTTCGGCATACGCGACGGCCTCCACGCCTTCCAGAAGCCCCAGCCGGTGAAACTTCCTTTAACTCAAATTGGTATTTTGAACTTTGCAAAGTCGAACCACCTTCCTGACGTGCGCCTCGAGCGACTTGTACGATGTGTAAAATGCCTAACTCCTGGCCGAATTTGCAGTTGCCGACGCTGCAGTCCCATCCGGACGACGTTATCAAGAAAGTTATATATATGTTGTTGGCATAATAGCCACTAAAAACCTTTTGCCTAAATTGCCTCAGGAAGAGGCGAGGAGCTAGTAGTCGGCAGTAGTATTCTTACAAATATATCCTTGTACTGAATATATATATATATATATATATATATATATATATATATATATATATATATATATATATATATATTAATCTGTGAACTAGGCTGATAGCTGAAGCGTGTACTACTCAGAAGAAGAACCTATGGCGCGCTTCTCTCTTCAAATGTCCCGCGACGCACATCGTATTCTTCTGAGAGTGGCTTCGCATGCGCTCTTCGCCCAATGGGCTCGAAGAGCTGGCGCGAAATTTCAAAATTCTATACATGGCAGTAGTCAACCGCATGCGCATAATTTATTAGAAATAATCCTCGTTGATTTTCGACGCATGGACTGTTCGCGGCCTATTGGCTCTAGCTGTTAAATAAACATATAGTAATCGCTGGAGATCTATTGCGACTTACTTGAGGACGGTCGATACTTACGATGACACGCGTATGTAGCCGGAACTGAAACGCTTGAATTGCAAATTGAGAATACTTGGTCGAAGCCCATGAACATATGCTCGACTAGTCCACACACGAAAGCAACACCTATGTATGAATGGTATGATGGTCAGCTCATCAAGCGGCCCTCAAACAAGCTCCATTACATTAGCAAAGACTCCATCACGAAGACGAATAAAAATGCTGAGACCACCACACGGATGTTTGACCTTTTTTGACATGAGATACAGTAAATGTACCTGCAGCATCGAAGCATAACAGCATGACGGCCGGGCCAGACATGATTGAATACGAACATTTAAAAGCCAACATAGAACTATGGCTTTGAGGAGCTGTGAACCTCTGTACAAATGTAAACCACTCATGAGAATAGTAGTAAAACCTACCTATCTAATGTGCCTATTCAGCAGCCCTTTCTAACAATGCTCTTCGCAATGGAAAAACTCCTGACGAGCGGAGAAGCAGTATATTGCAGCCCCTATGACGAATAACCTTATCAGCTCATTTTGTGTGCTACTGGTATTTTTTGTTTGCGGGTGAGTTACAGTAATAACGCGTATAGTCTATAGCCGCCTTGTTTACTCTTGTGAAGTTTGGAGATCAAATATTTAAAAAAAAACATGCTTGCCTTTGAGCGTATGCAGTCGACAGTTATAAAGCGTGTTGCTATGGATATAAAATAAGCGCGTTGTGATGGATTAAATAGAACTGACACCAGTTATCGACTTCCGCGCTTAAGCTCACATACGAATGTACAACAAATTGCAAAAATCAAAATGCGCTTTCAAGTGTTTAATGTGAGACAGAATATTGGCCAATCTTCCCCGTCGGTAGCTGTAGCCAGCGCCGGCCGCATAAGCAGCATGCTAGGACATAACAGCCTTTATTCAGTATGTTGCGATGTAACTCTGCCGTGTTGTGTCCTCTACGCAAGTAACAGCTAATAAGTGTGCAATACGATGGATTTTGAAGAACACGAGGTAATAACGTTTAAAACAGATAACCAAGTATGCGAAGAGGAACGTTAATGAAACAGCCGAAGCAAAATTGAGAGAAGATATGGAGAGAAAGACATCCTTGCAATTGTGCAGGCAACAAAAAGGAATACGACCGAAAATATATTATACATATATTCGAAGCGTCCTTAGAGCATATCGTGCTGAAGTGCGACGAGCTAGGAGGAATGGGAACAGTGTCCCTAGCTGAGGCATTAGGTTTCGGCAATAAACCACTATGGCAAAAGATCAATGAAACCAAACGCAGGCTAGGGAAATATATTATATTGTAAAGAACCATGGGGAAACACCCCGCAGGTATTAGGCCGTAATGTAACCATCGTAATAATCCAATTGATAGTATGAACAGACGAGGCTATATATATATATATATATATATATATACGAGGTGTGTTCAAAAAGTATCGCGACGCGGGAATACGGTGGCTGCGGCATCATTAGTGTGTTGTTTTTGGCCAAAAACTCGCGCACAAGCAACGATGTGTGAGCAGGGGCGTTATCGTGGTGCAAAAGCCAATTTTTGTTCTTCCACAAATCCGGGCGTTTCTGGCGGATTGCTTCGCGCAAATTGCGCATAACTTGCAGGTAATATTCCTTATTGACCGTTCTACCCTGTGGCAAGAATTCATGATGCACCACGCCCCTGCAATCGAAGAAAACTGTCAGCAAAACTTGCACATTCGACCGAACTTGGCGCGCTTTTTTCGGTCTTGGTTCGTGCGGCAGCTTCCATTGAGATGATTGAGCTTTGGTTTCCACGTCATAACCATAAACCCACGATTCGTCACCAGTTATGACCCTCTGGAGCAAATTTGGGTCGTCGCGGACAGAGTCCAACATCTCATTAGCAATGTTCATGCGATGCTGTTTTTGGTCGCAATTGAGCAATTTTGGTACGAATTTCGCGGCGACCCGTCTCATGCCCAAATCATTGATAAAAATCGAATGGCACGAGCCAATCGATATGTTTAGGTCCTCAGCAACTTCTCTAACGGTGATTCGACGATTGGCCAATACCATTTTCTCCACTTCATTAATTTTTTCGTCTGTTGTTGAAGTGCTCGGGCGTCCGGCACGCTCTTCGTCGTTCACATCTTCTCGGCCTTCTGAGAACATTTTGTACCACCGATAAACGTTGCTTCGGTCCAAGGTAGCTTCTCCGTATGCCACAGTCAACATTCGGAATGCATCCGCGCACTTAATTTCGTTTTTCACACAAAATTTGATACAGGTTCTTTGATCCATTTTTTTGAATAGGTAAAAATCGAAGACGATCCAAAACACGTGCAAGCAAAGCAGCTGTCAACAATTAAGTGAACATTCAAAATGGCCGAGCTTGTCGGCATAAGTGAGAGACATGAGTACCAACATAACGCCACAAAAAATCGAAATTCGAATATACGTAACCCGCGAAAATTTAAAAGTCGCGATACTTTTTGAACACACCTCGTATATAGCATGACGCTATCGAGTACTGGAGCCAGGAGACGGCGCCGATTCGGTGTGGGTGCTACTGGGTGCTATTCCAGAGTTAAGTTTAGATTCTATGAAGGCCGTTTAAAATAATCACGAGATTTGCATTTTCGCTGTGTACACACATATATTGTGCTATGTATATATATATATATATATATATTTGCCAATCCAACATACAATCATGTTGGATTGATGTATTATATATATATAAATATATATACAGGGTGTTGCAGAATTTTGTTTATAATATAATATATACAAATTGTAGAGCTCGTTAAAGCAAATATTTTTTCCAATGGAACATGGTCTCTGAGAAGTCTTGTTTCGGAGTGAGAGCGAAATTACTACAATATGTGACACTAGTGTTTTTGCCCGACATAGGAGCATAAAATGTGCTGTTGCGAGACAACCCCCCCCTAGACAGAAACTAAATACACTGTCGTGTTCCTGAGAAAATTCTGCTTCTTCCGAAGAGGCATATAAGGCCGGTCAGAAGATGCGACACGGTCGTTTAAAAGAGAATTCGTCAAAAATGAAGTTCTTTATTAGCTTTAACGCCAAATACTTCAGAATCATAACCCTACGATTACCCACGTGTTCAAAGCTAACATATTCAGCAAATGCGCATTTCATGACGATCATTTTGGTACCAAACTTATGGCAATGCGAGCTGTGGTTAGGGAGTAATTAATTTCTTTCGGTGGGGTGTTGAGATTAAGTGCATGTAAAATTACTGTGTGGCGACGTTCACTACCGCCGACGTGTCGCGCGACAGCCGCAGCGCGTCACTTTCCATGCACTTAATCTCGACATGCTCGCCGAAAAATCGTCATAACTCCACAACCACGCTCGGATTGCCATACGTTTGGTACCAAAATGATCGTCATGAAATGCGCATTTGCTGAATATGTGTGGAGTGATGACGATTTTTCGGAAAACATGTCGAGATTAAGTGCATGAAAAATGAATCTCTCCGCAAACACAGCTCGCATTGACATAGATTTGTTACCGAAATGATCGTCATGAATTGCGCATTGGCTGACTATGTCCGTTTTGATCGCTGTGAGTGGTTGTAGGGTTATGATTTTGAAGTATTTGACGTGAACGCTAATAAAGAACTTCATTTTTGACGGATTCTCTTTTAAACGACCGTGTGGCATCTTCTGTTTAGTTTCTGTCTAGGGGAACTGGTTGTCTCGCAACAGCACATTTTATGTTCCTATGTCGGGCAAAAACACTAGTGTCACAAATTGTAGTAATTTCGCTCTCACTCCGAAACAAGACTTCTCAGAGACCATGTTCCATTGGAAAAATATTTGCTTTAACGAGCTCTACAATTTGTTCATTCCATTATAAAAAAATTCTGCAACACCCCATATATATATATATATATATATATATATATATATATATATATATAAATATATATATATATATACGATAAGACAGGGTTGCAATGACAATACTCTGCAAGCAAGGCAGGTCAAGCAGAGGATCTTCAGTTAGTTTTGTGAGCAGGCTATAAGTAAGCCCAACGACAAGTAAAACGTGAATAGTCCCGATACAATTAGATTTTGGCTATAATAACAGCTCAATAAGAGATCCCAAAAAGGAAAAGTCCATTGGGCACTTGCGTGCTGTAAGCATTGCCTTCTGCCGCTGTGAGCGCCGGCTGTGCAGAGCACAGAAGAAAACCATCGTGACAACAAACAAAAGAAGTAAAGCTAGGCAGACACAAAAGAGAGAAAAAAAAGACCGACCAGCCAACAAGCACTCCCGTCAAACGACCCAAGAATTAGCTACGATCCAAAGAACGGGCGGTATGCAGTGGTCTTAGGTATCTTCGGCTTCAACGTTTGCAGTTGTTGCTATCTCTTTCTTACACTGGCGGCTTGCATAGTTTCTGAAGCGACGAGGCTGTTGGCGAGCTCATCATTGGTCGGCCTTTTGTGCTGTCCCTGAGCAGCAACAGCGACAGAAGACCTACGACCACTACCTATCGCTGGGGTGCCGCTGAAGTTCCTCGGGGGGAGGGCGCGAGCAACAGGAAAGGGTCACTTCGTGTCGTCTGCTTAGTTCTTCGAAGACCTTCAATCATCACTTCCAGTCGGGGTGTTGAAGTTCCTTGGGGCGGGGGGGAAAGAGCGAAAAGAAAGGGCAAAGATCACCCTGCATCGTCTGTTTAGTTCTTATCATCTTTAGCTAAAAATTATATTTTCGGGGCTGACTCTAAAAAAAAAATACTTTCTGGGCTGACTCTCAGCCAAGATTTAATGTCCATGGAACTGCTTTGCGCATTGCTTAACAGACGGACCCCCATAAATACAAGTGTAACGGTGGGGCTCGAACCCGCGCACCTATTCGTGTCTCCTCCGGTCGCGAGGCGCAGACAAACGCCACCACGCCACCGGGCTCGACTCATTATCATTAGCTATAGAAGATCTTCTGCCAACACCAGCCCCCGGCGTGCAGAAGTTCCGAGGGAGGGGAGAAGGGGTCGAGATGAACGGGAAAGGATCACCCCCCCGCGTCGTCTGCTTGGTTCTCCGCTTCATTCGCAACAACAACAACTCCCGATACGCCCGGTCCGGCCATTTGTCCCTTTCTCCATCTCTCCCCCGATGCCGCTTCTGCTGCTGCTGCGCCTGGCTTCCGCTGCTGCTACCAATGAGAACCGTTAAAGGCTGGTTAGTTGTAGCTGGTGGCTGGAGTTCGTCGGTTGTGTTCGCGTCCTAGCTGTCTGTGTATAACGCATCCGAGGTGCGATGATGATGATATAAGGTAGGCAGCGAGTGTTGTAAATCATGTTGTTGTATGTAACAGAGTAGCAACGCGAGGTGCGATGTGTTAACACAGTCGCACTACCACTATATATGATGGCCACCTTTTGTTTCTCATCTGCGCTCTGGCTATGGTGACCATTGGTGACTGACTGTGAGTGTGTATGATGTATATAGCCGTCGACCCTGCTACCGCAGGTGGCGCGGCTGTGTGACTCCCGTGTGAAGCGTTGATTTACCCATTGACGTGTATGCGTAAGAGCAGCAATCTTAATTTAGAGAGACAATGGAAGGGAAGGGAGGGGATAGAGTAAACGGGGCAAGATGGTAACAAGCGGTTGGGGGGGGGAGTAAATGAATGTGTCGTCTATGCATGCTTGTGTGACTTGGTTGGTTCAACGAATTTGGGTGCTGTGGTTGTTGTTGCTGGTGCTTGCTACTGCGGATGCAGGCTGTTTCTTCTGCCACTGCAGGTGGTGGCTGTTGTTGTTGTCTATGCTGCTGTTGTTGTTGTTGTTGTTTCTGCTGCTGTTGTTGTTGTTTCTGCTGCTGCTGTTGTTGTTGTCGCTGCTGCTGTTGTTGTTGTCGCTGCTACTGTTGATGATGTACATTGTCACATACACACACATACCTCACTCTCACACGTGTGAGTGTGGATGTGATGTAAGACGCTGTGGCTGTCAAAGCAGCGACTGCAGGCGTTCCGGGTGTCTATCTGAGATCTTCTCAACGGTTGTTGTTGATGTTGTTGTTACTGCTGCTGCTACTGCGGTCGGTGGTGGTGTTGGTGGTGGCTGAGTAAGTTAGTGAAGTTTTCTTGCTATCTTCAGCTGCTCTAAACGATGCCGCTATGGAGGCGCTGTTGCTGCTGCAAGTCCAGCTTCTTCGAATCTCGCTGTTCCTGTTGCAGTGGCTGTGGGAGGTAGCTAGGGATGTCTTTTCAGAACTCCCCCTTCTTCTCTCTCTCCCCGCTAGAGTCGTTTTCTTCTCCTTTTTCTTTTCCTCTTCTTCTTTTTCTACTGCACTGTGGACGCTGGTGGTGGTGGTGGTGCTGCTGACGCTGACGCCACTGCTGTAAATGCAAGGGAGTTCGTCTGCGTGCGTGTCCTCTTATTGAGTGTGTAGTGTGAGTTATCTAGATATGTTAACTGTGCATTTGTGTATGTATTCAGTGAATACGTCTCTTGGCTATTAGTCTGCACGTATGTATATCACTATCAGAGCAAATGTTCTTGCTTGTTTGTTTGTGGATCCTCTGTGGCACCTCGGAACGAGCGAGCGAAGTAAACGGGAATACGGACACAGTTAATTTGGTATCTGAAGGTACCACCACCTGAATGAGCACCTGAATGTACCACCAGAATGAGTATCTGAATGTACCACCAGAATGAGTATCTGAAAGAACCACCTGATTAACTATCTGAAGGTACCCGAATTATTATCTGATGGTACCCGAATTATTATCTGAAGGTACCCGAATTATTATCTGACGGTACCCGAATTATTATGTTTCAACTGTTTGTTTTCAACTGTTTGTTTATTGACATTTCTTGTAGATAATTGCACACATTAATTTCAAGCTCCATTAAGCACATAGCTTGTTCGGAGCCCCTTTTATGAATAACAATGTATAATTTATATATGCCATTTTCACCTATTTACAATATATTGCAACATGATTGTATTTTTATATCACTTTTAACCAGATACCAAAGTTTCAAGATAATGCTCTTTGAGATCGCATTTAAATTTGAGCAGGGACTTTGTCTGCCTAACGGAGGCCGGTACTTTGTTTCAGTAGGAGGCCCCAATGTTTCTGATTGATAGCCTTGACTGGTTAGAGTTGGCGTGTGACAGAGTAAGCAGGTTTGATGCGTTACTCCTTGTAGATATGGGTGTTGCTGATGTTGCCAGACCATATAAGTTTGGATGCACTCCAAGGAGTATACGCTTAATTTCAACGACGAGACAGTATTCTATAAGTTTTGGGAACGGCAAAATGTTAATATTTTTGTAGTGCGGTTGCACTGAATCTCGCATCCAGAGATCCAGAGTTGTTCTTTGTGCTCCTTTTTGGAGTCGGTGAAGCGACCTGATAAGACGCATCTGTGTTAAGCCATAAACTTCTACAGCGTATGTCAGGTGACTATGGACGTAGGCAAAATACATCGCCATCAGGCAGTTTTGGGGAAGAATTCGTCGAGCTCTGTATAGAGCTGCATTGCTGCCAGATATTTTCTTACGTATATGTAAAGGTACCCGAATGATTATCTCAAGGTACCGACGGTCAGACAATTAAAACGAAAGTTCCGTGACTTCACGGCTTAGCCGTCACCTCGTGAAATTTTAGACGCGGTCGTGGATCGCCGTTTTTGTTCGGTCCGACCGTCCGGCACAATGGCGATTTAGCAAAAGAGAGAGAGAGAAATAGAGCCATGATTGTTGACTGTAGTATTGAGGTATAGTTGTTGTCTCCCGGTGTGCATTGACCTGGCTGTATACGGCGGCACATGAACGTCAAAGTATACGAGTATCTTAAATGATGTACGTTCGTTTTTCTTTTCGTTCCAAATGTCTACCGTCGTTGCTGTATAAGGACGGTGCTGGCTATCCAGTCTCATGTTTGCATATATATATATATATATCCACGTAGATATGTTCTACGCTGAATATGTAAGAAGTATCTCTGTAGTAGATGCCGCAATGGCATCATGGAGCTACTCGTCTCGGTTGTTGCACAAAAGGTGGAAGTGCTCTAGTCTTCGAAATGACTTAATTAATTACTTAGTGATTGCTGCAAAGCAACTAAGATGAGGTTGGGCAGTTTGTCGGTTAGTCGCTAATTGTTGGCGGCCGGACGTATTATTTCGTCGGTGATCCTGGGTAGCCCGCCCGTAATGTTATTGGATTTGTCGTTATCCTATCTAATCAGACCCTGTGGGATATTTAATGTGAATTTTGCTGAGCAGGCTGGAAACGCAGGAAGTGTCGCGATGTCGGTTTGATCAGAGCGGTGCGCTTCTATCAGCTTTATCAGCCGGGAACGGTCGCGCTTAAGGCCGGCTGCGACGACTTAATCCAGGGCAGTGACTCTCTAGTGAACCTGCAAAGGTGAGTTGGCCAAGATATTACACAACAAATCGCGTTTTTATTTAGTCCATATATACGATTAACTTGCTTGCCTGTTCATACAATTAAGTATATGATTTAAATTCTTATTGCTGCCGAATTCTGAAACTATAACACTAATGGCAACTATAGCGACACTAACAATAACGCTGAACCGGGTTGAATGCGTTTGTGTAAAATTGTATAAAGTTACGCTTACAAATTATACGTTTGTTTTTTCAGCCCATATGTATACCATCGCTTAGAACTGATATCATCGCTAGTGTTTAATTAAATTATTGTTTGATTAATTAAGCTTCACCTACCTAGTCCGCGATTCCATGGCAAATCAGTTCCTTGTATTCGCGAATTTTTGCATTTTTCATCGCTGAGACAGATTCTACAAATACTTTTTCGTGCCACGAAGCCAACGCAATCGGCAGCCTCAAGGCGTAGCCTCGCATAATGTACGGAAGGCATGACCAGAGCCGAATGGCGCCGAAGAGTTTTACTCATAAGGCGAGGAAAGGATGTCTGGAACAAAAAGGCGCCTGTGAGCCTGCCTTCTACTGCTGTCGATACTTTTTCTAGTTACGCGTTAATTGATATCAAGCTTTGGCCTAACTCATATTTTTTAGCTTGCGTTTATGTCTATGTATATATATATATATATATATATATATATATACAGTAGCATTTTGGGGTGTACGTAGTATATACATATGGAGCTAAACACACTGAAATTACCTCCGTCCGTTTGCTTACTCCCCGTCCAGGCGAGTAGTGATGAAATACTGCGGACCTAATAAAAATTATTGAGTTATTTTACGTTCGCGCATGCCATGGGTGTCCGTAGTACATGTCAAACAGAAATATGTTGACACAGTAGACTAGTATATATATAGTTTTAATAAATTATTAACACATAAAACGTAATCAAGCAATATGATCTCGAAAATAATCCAAATAATGCGGCATTGAAACAGTAATAATAACGGTATATGTATGCAGGGTGTTGCAGTTGTTTTGTAGTGAGATTGAAATTATTACAATTTGTGACACTGGTGTTGTTGCCCGACATAAGAGCACAAAATGTGCCAACAACCAGTTCTCCTATATATATATATATATATATATATATATATATATATATATATATATATCATTATTACTGCTTTAAGTGTTAGATTACAAGTATGTTTATTAAAACGTACTACTTGATTAGGTTTTATCTATTGTATTTATTTGGTATATGCGCAAAAAGTACACGGGGAATCACGTTCACGTACTGAGGAAGGCCGTAATGAACCACAAAATCTTTATATATGTGTCGTGTGTTGGCGAGTAAGTAAGATGCATCATGCCGCGGGTCGACAGCGGAACTAGCAAAACAATAGATCTGTAAAACACTGTATGCCAACTCATGTGAGGTCATACTACTAAATTAAACATATTATATTGTGGGGCATTGCTTAGACTCTCTAAAGACGTACGATATGGAAAACTAACCAGCTGAGAAAATCGTTTGCAGATGAGGTCGTGGTTGGCGACGGTGTTGTGCGGAGCCGTACTGCTGGCGGTCTACTGTAACGCTACCAATCTCGTGTCGAAGGCTCATGTGCGTCTTTTCTCGTGCGGAAAACTCCATTACCGCACGTTTTACCTTGATCACCGACATGACGCTCTGTACGTGGGCGCTATGGACCGCGTGTTTAAACTGCCCATCAAGGATATCAACCGGACGAGGTGATTAGCTAACCATGTTTAATGAAAGCGCATGGTGATCTGCACATGGGGTTGTATAAGGTGGCCAATATGATACTTCAGGCCCTATGATACTTCATGGCGAGAAGAATACATTGTACAAAAAAAAATGTTTTAACTTATTTAAAAGTCGCATATTACATTCAATATTTTTTTAAGATCTTAAGTATCACAGTATCACCTGTTCCTGCGCAATATACACGAGCAATGATGAAGGAATCCCGTCTCACTTTGTACCAAGTCAACTGAAGTGAACCTAGTTTAAATGCATATTCATGACGCTTCGATGTGTACATATCGGATTATGGCTTGTTGCTAAAGGGGAGTCGTTTTATTTGTTGTTGACGGTTACAGGTGTGATGTCGACTCGCTGGCGCTGAACCCGCACAACGTGCAGAGTTGCGTGTCAAAGGGTAAAAGCGAACAGTACGAGTGCCGCAATCACATCAAGGTGATTCAACCGATGGGTCGCGACCGGCTTTACGTGTGCGGCACGAATGCGCAAAATCCGAAGGACTGGGTTGTGCACACCAATCTAAGCCACGTCCACGACACGATTCCGGGCGTCGGTAGCGGTGTGGCGAAGTGCCCCTTCGATCCCGACGACAACTCGACTGCCGTCTGGGTAGAGAAGGGCAACCCCGATGACCTGCCCGGTCTCTACTCGGGCACGGTGGCCGAGTTCACAAAAGCCGACACCGTCATCTTCCGAACCGACCTGTACGATCAGACCACTCGCCAGAAGAAGTACCATTTCAAGCGAACGATCAAGTACGACTCAAAATGGCTGGACCGGCCCAACTTTGTCGGCTCATTCGACATCGGCGAGTACGTCTACTTCTTCTTCAGAGAGAGCGCCGTCGAGTACATTAACTGCGGCAAGGCCGTCTACTCGCGTGTGGCTCGAATCTGCAAGCGCGACACGGGCGGCAAGAACATACTCAACAAGAACTGGGCAACCTATCTGAAGGCTCGCCTCAACTGCTCGATTCCCGGCGACTATCCGTTCTACTTCAATGAGATCCAGTCTGTGTACAAGATCCCCGGCGATGATCGCATGTTCTACGCAGTCTTCACGACGCCAATGAACGGACTGCGTGGATCGGCCGTCTGCGCCTTCTCGCTCGACTCAATCAACGAAGTGTTCAACGGCAAGTTTAAAGAGCAGGAGACCTCGTCGTCCTCGTGGCTGCCCGTGTTCTCCTCCAAGGTGCCAGAGCCTCGACCTGGCTCCTGCGTCAATGACACCCAAACTCTGCCCGATTCCGTGCTAAACTTCATCCGGGGACATTCGCTTATGGATTCGGCAGTTAGCCACTCTGGCGGTAGGCCTGTCTACCACAGGTAAGCTTGAGTAGAACGCTCCTTGGCGATGCTGAAAGACGCAACGATTTACAGCACTATTAAAATTAAACTAGCTAATATTGATCAGTACTCCTACTGCGTCTTAAATGTATATTTATCCGATGACTTGATCAACGATGATTGTTCAGTGGTGAGTTATCTAACTTTAAATATATAAAGTTATATATGGAGCATATCTAATATATATATATATATATATATATATATATATATATATACATATATAAAACGAACCAAAACCGACAGAAGCCCCGACCATAGTACTTATAAAAATCGGTGTTCTTATACACGAAATTTAGTACATTAGCATCCGTTTGTATTCTTCGGTTCCATTTTGCATACACAGTTTCAATGGGGTGCATATCATCGGGTCGCCCTATGGGGCCCTACACTTTGCTTTAGCTCCTCTATATCATAATTTTTCTTTCAGCCTGTAACGCGGTTTTTGCGGACAATCTAGATACCACTTGTAGTAGGGCACCATCATCAACTTGTAGTAGAACAATGATTTCCTTACTTTCTTTGTTAGAGTTTGTTGCTTGAGCGAAATCAGAGTCACCTATAATATAAGGTCGTTAGTTATTTAATTAATATTAGGCTATTACTGTATGTGCACGCCTTAGCCCATCTTAATGCAGTAAGCGTATGTTTACGCGTGCGATGTTTTAGGGCTAACGTGGTATTCACCTCGCTGGCGGTCCACCGCGAAGAGGTCGAAGGCGTCGAATATACGATCTATTATGCCGGTGCGCGCGATGGACGTGTGTTCAAGCTGGTGCAGGGCAACACGGGCAGCCAGCAGCCGTACTCGGAGCTGGTTGACGTGATGCGCGTTACTTCACCGGAACCCGTCCGCTCAATGGAGTTCTCGGCCAAACATCGTGCCCTCTTTGTCGCTTCAGACTCCGGTACATATTACATTAAGCACAACTGGCAATTTAACTCATCTTACATTATATGTATATATCTTTTTTTCCGTCATGACACACGTTTTTAGGGCGACATCCGTGCCTATGATAAGTATGCCAGCCTGGGATAGGGCAATGGCAATAAACAAACATCTAAATAACATATATATATATATATATCGTACCTTCTCTTTAGAGTACGTACAACTATTTTGACGAAGGCTTTAATAAGCAATAACGCAGTAACGTGATCGTGCAAAACGTACTGTGGATGTTAATATTATTCACATCCTAGCTGAATAACAAAATATTTACATAAACGAATTACATATTTTTCTTGGCCAGCTCGCACTTTATTTGATATGACATGCATATCTATCGTATATATATATATATATATATATGATAGATATGCATGCTATATTAAATAAAATACGCTCTTTACGCCATATCCTGGCGTCGCATTAAAAAAAGGGAACATTTATTTTAAACGGCCTGAAGCATCCTCCACAGAATCCAAACTTGCGCTTAAACCTGACGTTGTCTCCTAGCATTAGTAGTTGATAACCGGCTCTATACCGCACCCCTATGGGAGCGCACGACTACCAAGGCTATAAAACACTGCCTTTTCAACAAGGCTCAAAGACCTATGGCATCATTCAAGTCTTCTCTAACAGACTCTCTGGGACCTAAGAGTGAAAGACCTAGCTTTAAAATATAAATACAAATACATTGTGCATTTCCTAACATGCGATGTAATTGGGAATAAATAAAACAAATGTGTTGTTATATTATTTGCTCTATTATTTCACTTATCATTGACGCATAAAAATAGATGACCGCTAACTGATAAACTGTGACAACGATCGTATGGGCGTTCGTTTCGCTCTAATGCAGGCGTCGTGCAGCTGGAGGTAGTGATGTGCAGAACTCGCCATAAGACGTGCAACCAATGTGTGCGAGATCCGTATTGCGGCTGGGACCCCGAACAACAGGAATGCCGTCCCTACTCCACAGGTATGGTAACAACTATTGCTCTCCCTTTACTTAATATGAGTATATATATAGAGAATATTTTGTCTGCTGGTAGCCGAGTTCCCAACACGTTTACAGACCCGACCCCCAGCTGTCAAGATAATTATGTATGCCGACGATCTAGTACTCTACAGTAGCAGCAGATACCATAGGCAACAGGCGCTGGCCACTTTGTCGGCGTACGTGAACGTAGTAGGCCTTGAAATAAATATGCAGAAGACAGAGGCCATGAAGTTCAGGTACGCGGGCAGGCTGGCCGTGACCGATACACTTAGGTTAAATGGACAAGACCTGAACTATGTAGATAAGTTCACATATCTCGGTATCACAGTAACCCCATCAGCCAAAACCTTTGCTGCACATATAGAGAAGAGGTCTCGAAAAGCCTTGATCGCGGCGACAACACTTAAAAAGCCCCAGATGCTCTCGATTAAGACAGCGCTAGCTCTATTTGATATGGAGCCAACTTTCATTGGCGCTACATGAAAGTAGCGCCAATTGCATCACACGGGATCCAGTTTGTGTGTACAAAGCTAAGCTCGGCTCAACTTGGTGCACTCGATCGGGTGAAACCAGCTTATTTGGAACGGGTACTAGGTTTACATACGTCAGCATACAACCACCTCACGTATTTGCTGTGTGCAGTGCTCCACTATTCGTGGAACAGATCAAAACAGTTTGCGCTTCCAGACACCCCTGCATACAGCGAGTTCATACGGCGATATGAAGAGAAAATGGCAGAGATCGACCCACATTTTGATATGACAGATGCAATGGTTAGGTCAGAATGGAAGGGCACGGGCAGGACAAACAGGCACATAACCGCCCGCTTTGCTGTGCACGGTTTCCACCACCTTCTATGTCAGAAAGACGCTTGCCATGAACCCTGTGACACATGTGTTTGTAAATATTGTTATGGTATATGTGTAAGATATCATGGCCGTGAGTGCAATGCAATCTCCTCTCTAACAAAGCTGGCACTGAGCGATTTTTAATATTAATATCATTACGAGGCTGTAGTGATATTGATCGTACTATTGTATATTTTACCCAATCTGGTGTGTAAATAAATCATGTGAATATATACAATATATACATAGAGGTACATATACACCGAATATATAAACGCACCGTATACATATATATATATATATATATATATATATCGTTACAATGTTCTATGGATAAGCTATCGTTCAAGCAGTAACTTAGAACATCGAAAGTTGGCCGATACGCTATCGATAATATAGATGGTTTTTCATACGGTTCCCCAGTAGAATAAGCTTTGGTGGTTCAAACGTAAATTCTTTTATATAATATTTCTTTAGGGAAGTTGTGGATTTGTGACTGTCACCTATAATGTGTTAACTTGCTGATTGACTTATAAGTTATGAGTGCATGCATTCGATTTTGCCAAGCACAGACGATTTGTTTCCGGGGAAGATCGCGAGTGCTAATGCTATCGTGCTTGATTGTTTGCAGGATTCATCCAAGATGTGGCCGGAGTGATGCCGTCCGTTTGCGCCGCTTCGCTGAGGCGTCGTGAACTTCGCGCGTTCTGGGGGGAAACCATCCACTTGGCGACGTGCGTCGATCCTCAGAGACACCCTCAGGGTCAGCCACCACAGTGGAAGCACAATGGCGCTGATGTCGCTATGGGGCCTCGCAAGTTCCTCACCTGGGATGGTGGATTGGTACGGCACTATTCAATCAGCCAGATAGGCTCGTTTTCTTCTATGTTATGATATTTAACGACAGCAGTTACAACGGATGTCGTGTTTGGTTGTCAACAGGCCAAAACATTTTCGTTTTCCTTATGAACTTGAGCGCTACGATATAATCGTTAAATATGAGGACCTTTCCGAGATATATATATATATATATATATATTTCCGAGATATATATATATATATACATCTAGGGCTACAAAAAAGTTTTTTTGGTTTTGTCTGTAAAGAATCATTATAAAATCCGAAAAAAAAATTGTAAACCCAATATATATATATATATATATATATATGCAACGAGGATATAAAACGTTCAAGAGAACATCAATATTTTTCGCGTTGTAGTGGTGTGTGTACTACATATGTGTATCTGATACGCGTTTGTGGTGAGCCGTACGACAGCCTTAATCATGATGGGTACTATTATTATAATTACTACTATTATAATCAAATACACGTATATTACTTCCGTCTACTCTATATGTTCCAGGGTTTATTCTGGATCCAACTCGCAGCTTTCATGGCATTCAGTTTCATATTTAGAAAGCGTTTGTGTACTAATTTGTGTGGCGCCTATTGCTTCGTAGGTGATTATGGGCGCCAGCCAGCGTGATGCCGGCCGTTACGAGCAGTTGCTAACGCCGACAGGTGGCGCAGTTTGTGCGCACAACGTCACCATCGACACGCAGACGTGCACGGCGCCCAACGAGGGCGAGTACCGAAAGATCTACTCGGACTGGTGTCACGAGGCGGAGCGTTACAAGACAGCTCGCAAGAGCTGGGAGCAGAAGCAGCAGAAATGTGCGAACGCGCTTCCGCTGCTCAACAACCCCAACGGCCTTTCATTCAACACGGTCTAACTCATCAATTACTAGCCAGCCACCTTTTTTTTCTATGTATATAATAATGTGTATAATAAATACCTTTCTTTGTATGTATACAATATAGTATATGATAATAACTACTTTTCCTTTGTATATAACAATAATAATAATAATAATAATATGCATTGCAAGACTTGAGACAATCCATAATATGTTCGCCTGGCGTGTGGTAGCTATACAACCGCACAACAAGGCGGTATAGCCTCCTTTTCCACCATTCATTCGGCAAATGATATGATATGATGTGACGTTTATTGATACTTAATTGTAGTTTCTCTCTATTTGTTACAACTTCATATAGCCACAGGTTAGTGCGAAGCATATGTACAAGTTACGGTAAGATTTTATACATTATCACCGTAGTATCTCGTATGATTGCATTTCTTTTTATCTATGGATTGTGTACATGTTTACATAGTTATGGTTTAATCAGACGCAAGTAAAGGCGCTTTCTATTTTATTTATAATGGAGGTCCAGTCGCTACCTTATCGACTATACAAATGGTCGCCGTCACACAGCTTTACCAGAATCTCACGTGGGTGGACATCAACAACTCCAGGTTTTGCGTAACATTTGCGCGTAGACATTGTTGACTTATAGAACCGATAGATCGTCTAGATCGGAGAAGACAGTTTCTGAACGAGACATTTTGGAACGGAGAGCTCCATTCCATTTATGTTGCATCAGCAACTGATGCCGTCGACAGTGAACTACTGCGGCGCAGTGGGCGGTGAAGGCCGGGTAGAATATATTGCTTTTCATTGTCAGCGTACAAAGAATATTTAACACTTGACGGAACATAACATTTTATTTATGCGGTCATACAAAAATGGAACCGCCTGTCTTTTTGCTGGCCTAATTATCCGTGGCCTTTGTATTACCCATGTTAGTCACGTTTTGAACATTTAGAATTAAACCTAAGCAAAGGTCGCCTGTCTCTTTTTGTTTTCGTTCTTTCCTAATTAATCACTTGTAATACGCAGTTCGGTGCCGACGTGACACCCTGAAACGTTAATAAATTAGTTGTCTAGTATATTCTTAGTAAAAGAGAGAAACACTTACACTCCCGCCGCCCGCGATTTTCGCGCGAGCCTATGACGGGAGTGCCCGCCAGCCCGAATAGACAGGCCAGCAGCTCCCCCACCCTCCCCCCTATCGAGGTTCGGAATGGAGGTACCACACTACTCCACCGTACCGATTAGATTCATTCACCTCGCGGTTCCGCGTTACACCTCAGAATATACAATACCCCCCATTACAGGGTGCTCGACCACTCCAAGGCAGGGTTACACCGCAAAAACGGTGCCAGAAGGTCCTCTCGACCGGTGGTCTGCGTTCATGTGGCCACTTCTCATTCATTTTGCCTATTAAGCCAAGGCAGCAGGCGTCCCGGACGGTACCACCGGGTGTCGCCCGGCACATTAACCGTCCGGCCCGGGGGTCCTCGTGCAGCACGGTCCCCCCGTATTGGCAGGTAGCCTTAACAGCCCTCGAATGGGCCACGACAGGATGACAATATAAATTCGTTGCCAACCAATCTCTATCGTATGCCTTGCCCCCCGGTTAGTTGTTAAAACACGGGAGTTTGTACCGTCTGAGTAACTTACATAGTGGCTCGTGAAGGTCCCCGCAGCGCGCGGAAGTCGCGCACCAGCAGACCAAGCCGGTAAGAGAGTCGTAGGTACTCCCGGGTTTTGGGTCGGCTCTTGGCCGGAATAGATTATCTCGTGGGAGAACCCCTCGGATCACTTTTCCGTTTACCAGCGGTCGCCACGAGGAGGCGTCCAACCCTGCAACTATAAGTCACGTCTCTGTGCCCCGGGCGCGTCATTATGTTTGGTTCCTCCACGAGGCATTTGGTAACCATTAGAGAGTCTGGAATATTTGGTTTAGGGGTGGCCTTCTTCTCCTCGTACCCCCGGCCACCCCACTTGGATGGTCGGGTCCGGTTGAAGTGCCGGGACTTCTAGCATTAAATATATATATATATTAGTGTGTGAACTAAGCAAATAACTGATGCGTGTACTACTTAGAAGAAAAACCTATGACGCGATTCTTTCTCCAAATGTGCCGAGACGCACATCGTTTTCTTCTAAGAGTGATTTTGCAGCCGCTCTCTACCCAATGGGCTGTAAGTGCTGGCGCGAAATTTCAAACTGCTATTAGTGGCAGTAGTCAACCACATGCGCATAATCTATTAGAAATAATCCTCGTCGGCGCATAAACTGTTCGCGGCCTCTTGGTACCAGTTGTTTGTAGATTTTGACGCTTCGCGATCGAATTTCTCGTTTCCATGTAGTGCTGGTTGGTGCGGTTGGCTTGGCCTAAGATCCCGCTTCTGACGAGCATCTGGGTTCTCAACAGGGTTCAACATTTATATTGGCTTCGCAGTAATCGCGAGCAGCCAAAGTTTGCCCACGCAAGTTTGAATCAATACCGCTTAACTGCCCACCCAGCTTGGCAGCCGGATGAAGGAAGATAGAACGACGATGTTCGATTTCTCGTTTCGGAAAATATTTGCCAACTTACAGCTGCAATTTTTATTTTTAATTAGTTCAACTAGTTTAGTTGACCGTTTAGAATTTATTCGAGTCAAGGCTAAATGCCTTCATCCAGTCACGTCTAAATAGCATCCGAATTTTTGTTTACTATTTATAAGCGTAGCAAGCAGGTAGTTTAGTATATATATATATATATATGTTTATATATATGTGTGTTTATATGAATATATATATATATATATATATATATATGTTTATATATGTATATATATGTGTGTTTATATGAATATATATATATATATATATATATATATATATGTATTTTTTTTATATTTATACATTAATTTATTAAGAATACAAATGGAGCGACAATTGCAATTCCCAGTGCACACGTTTTCCCGAGAACGTGTGCACTGGAAATATTACTCTATCTCATATAGAGTGGGTTGGGACCACTTCAGCAGCGTGCCGCGGACGGACGCCGCGTTCCCGCGTTGGACTTCGAGGTCGAGGCGCTGTCTCAAGAAAGCCGCGGACTTCTTGTCTCCGGTTGCGAGGTTCAGCTGCGTGCCGACTCTGTGGAGAAGTTTGCGAGTGATGCTTCCTGGGCCGCCCAAAGTCTCGAACGCTAGCGGTTGAAACTCATGTGGGTAACCTATTGAGGCGTACTTTGCGAGCTTTCTCGTTTTGGCTAGATTACCGGCGTGGCCTGCCGAGATCGCCCCGCCACCGACCATTGAAGGTGCTAATGAGTCGGTGACAGTGGCATCCCAGACAAGCATCCTGCCCCTCCTGAAGGGAGTAAGAGTCATCCCATCCGGGCGCTTGCCGTCGTCGACGGAGAGGCCCTGGGGCTCTAGAATGCAAGGGAAACCACTTGACCGAAGCGCTGGGCCGAAGATGTCGTTAATACCGGCATGCCTGGCCCGCCGTCCCGCACACATAATGCACGATAACCCGTGATGGGCTAATTCGTCTACGGGGTGGCCTATATGTATATATATATATATATATATATATATATATCTCGCACGTAATTTTCACCTTGCATACCCTTGCTGTGTGCGCTACCTTGGTGCACCAGTAGCACAATACATCCTTCGTTCTCGCTTTTGGGCAGTCCCTAGCATCAAGCCTTCTTGAAGTAGAAGCCGCATTTACTAACCCGGCACGTAATCTTAATTTTATTTATGGCCAATAAGTGCAAGTCCCTAGGCTTTTGGAAGACAACACTTGGCACTCCAGTGGCAGTGCCCGTCCTGTCGCTGTCCGATAATTTTGAGAGTTTTAATTTCTTTACTTATGGAGGGCCTCGGTGTTTGTCGGATCTTTTCTTGCGTCGCGTAGCCATCATAATACACCTCGATTTTTTAGAAGTCTGTGCTGCTTATCAAACGTTGCACTTTAGGATCCAGAGCCCACCTTATCAAACGTTGCACTTTAGGATTCAGATCCCACCTGTTTACTCTCTACTGTCGCTTTAGCACTTCTTTTTGTGGATCACTTACGTCATGCTCTCCTTACTGACGCCATTGCATGTGATAATAAGTGATAACAATTGCTACATCATTTATTAGAATAGGAGTGAACTGGTAGTGCAAGTCCGGCCAAATTGATACTCTGGCCATAGCCCTAGACACCGTCAGTTGTCGCGTTTTTGTTCGCTCTAATGTTTGTTTTGTGGTCTCTGCCCTCACTAATCATCACCGTTTTTTTTTGCAATCGTCTTCCAATGCGCTTCTGTGACCCTTCTTCGATGCTGGCCTGCATCTTTGTCTTTTTCGGAAGCCCATTTTACAATTAACCTGCACACAGTTTGTTGCCTTTGTTAAATCTGTTTCTGTTATGGGCTACGGTTTCCCTAATCTGTGATCATTATCACATCTCTGTTCTTTCTTTAAAATGTTTTCTTGCATTCTCGGTTTAAACGCATTTTGCTGGTATATATATATATATATATATATATATATATATATATATATATATATATCTTTGCATGCATATACAATATTCAATTTAGATTTAGAAGTACACTGAACTATTTATTTTCTTACAGTAATTGCTCGAAGGTGCCTTCAGGGACCAGTATACACATTTCGATGCGTCTGAAGAAATTCCATTGCACATCCTAAAATATGCTAGGTACTGCTCGAACGGTCTTAGCAGCGAAGACCATCTTGGCATTTGTAGACGAGAGTCTTTAGGTGACGCCAAGGAAAAATCGATACTTATTAAATCAGGCGATCACCATGACCAAGCAACCGGCCCGCCTTGGCCAATCCACTGATTCTCGAAGGTCTCGTTTAGGTGGAGTGCGGTGGCGCCACATGTTAAGTACTGCAACGTTTGTATCAGCAGGCCTCCATGCAAATAATAATAATAATTAGAGGCAGCAGCCTGCGCTACCAAGATGCATGCCCGATTCGACCAATCAGCAAAGAGTACAGGTGGAACATTCGAGACGACCGAATCTGCCGAATAACGAGTGTACGAAATAAACACAAAAAAAACAGATATACATTTGACAATTCAGAGAGCGTCTTTTTTTCATCTTTCGGTTTTTTTTTTGTACAAACAGATCGGCAGCAGAACCTCAGGACCTTGTTCCATTAGCAAACATTGTTGCTTCAACGAGTATATATATATATATATATATATATATATGTGTAGAAAGTACGAGGCAAAAGAAAGAGAAGAAGAGAAAGTATAAAAATTAGATCATGGCAACGAAGCGCTGTCACTGACATTACGGTAAATCTGTTTAAACTCAACACGTCGTTTCTCGCGAGATTATTGCCGCTTCCGTTTAGGCAAAATTTGGTCATACTATTCATAGTTGTGATGGTCACGTCAGCAGATTATATCCGTTTACCATTTAGTGGCGTAATACCATTGAGCTTGTCGTGATGATGATGCTGATTGCGGAGATAGCAGATGGATTAACAGATGGATCCTATGTAATGTCCATAATTACATGGATAATAGATTAATTGTGGCGCCTGCTCGCGGTACAGCAGTTGCCGCTGGTGCCAGTACTGATTCGAACTAGCTGGCTTGAAACTAAATAGAGAAGCTCATTCATCAGAGGCTGAGAGCCTAGAATCTTCGGATAACTGAAGTAGGCCGCCAGCCAGAGGATACTCCCAATCGCAGATAGTCTATCTGTGGATGTGGTTGCGACCCCTTCTGCCGTTATTGCTTTTATGTGCGGCTTCCAACTGTGTGACGAAAAGACGATAACTGCAGTACACGATTAAATGTAATAGATCTGACTAACTTATTAACTAGCGCAACTAGGTAATTAGCTAATTTACTAGCCAACTGCCTGATGTGACGTGGTGACGGCGATAGTAGTGTGACAGTCGTGTGCGCCACTCTTGGAAATCGTCGTGAAGAACTCAAACTACGGTAGGTTTGCCTAGCCATGGATCGCTGCTACATAATCAACAGGCACCCGGAACAGCAAGTGTTGGGGTCGCTCTATATGTCTGAATTGCGGATGCAGAGCAGCAACAACAACAACAAAAACAACGGTGACAACGGTGATAACGACGACGAGAACAACCATGTAACAGCAGACGGTCGTGCCGAACTGCTCGACATGTTTGACGTCAATCTGCCCGATGATTGTCAGCAGGTCAGTCAATAATAATAATAATAATTACTATTATTACTACGCACTAAGCACCGGTGAGTCCGCAGTACTCAATAGTATTTACCGTCATTTTGTCCATCGGCTTTTGACGGTGTAAGCCTAATCATCCTTAGAAAGAAGGATAACTCAATTAGACCAATTGCGTGCGGACTGGCGGACTTACGAAGAATGGCTTCTAAGATTGCTAGGGCCATGAATAGATAAACATTGTGATAGCAGGGTCACTCCGCGTCTAGTTGGGGTTGCCATACCAGGCAGAGCAGATGCCACTGTGCATGCAACGCGCGCTTTTTTGCAGGCAGAGAGCTTAAAAAGTGTGTTAGTTAAACTAGACTTTCGAAATGGGCTTAGTACGATAAGAAGAGATAAAATGTTTGATAAAGTACGAAGAAAAGCAATCGGCATTATTATTATTATTATTATTATTATTATATACCGGCACAATTTGGCTTCCGTAAACACAAATCGGTCCTCAGTAGAGCTGAGCAGGTGCGCAGGTCCACCACCTGTACAAGACAGCTAGTCATGGTTACCCTCTTGGATGTGAGAAACGCCTTTAACAGCCTTCCATGGAAGACCACCTTTGTCGCGCTTGTCCGTAAAAATGTTCCACCATACTTAGTAAAGGTAATATCTGGATACCTTAAGGAAAGGTCCGTCTCAAACGGCAAGGTGGCCTTCCCAATGACAGCCGGCGTGTCAGAGGGGTCAATCCTGGGCCCACTGCTATGGAACCTAGCGTATGATGACGTCTTGCGGCAAACCGGTCTACCCCCGGGAATAGACATGATAGCTTACGCTGACGACTTAGCGGTTGTGACACAGGCTAAAACGGAGGACGAACTTGAGCTAAACACGAACAAAGCCCTGCACTCAACAGCGGAATGGATGAAGGCCGCGGGGCTGGCACTCGCCCCTGAAAAAAGTGAGGTCATCCTCTTAACTGGCAAGAAGAGAGTCCGACCGCTGCACATACAGGTTGCAGGACAAACAATCCAGCTCGTGAAAGAAGCCCGCTACCTTGGGGTGACGCTGGACACGTCCATGACGGGCTTATGCCACATAAAAAAGACTGTGGAAAAAGCATCTAAGACGGCAAACGCTATATCGAGGATACTTCCAAACGTACATGGACCGCGGGCTCGCACAAGGAAACTACTAATGGCAGTAGCAGAGTCTATCGCGCCCTTTGGATCTGTATGGGCCAGAACGGCTCTAAAGGCACAGAATGCAAAACTACTCCTACGCAAAACGCAGAGGATCGCAGCCTTTAGGGTAATACAAGGGTACAGAACAATCAGCAAAAATGCGGCTCTGCTGCTTGCCGGAGATATTGCCTGGGACCTTAAGGCGTTCGAGAGACAACGCCTGTGGGACATTGGCATACCTACAGAAAGCGATAAAGAACGAGAAAGAAAAGCCACTTTAGAACAATGGCAAGCTGAGTGGGACGCTATTCCATCCGGTGCCCCCGGAAAGAGTCTGACCAAACTGCTGCCAAACATACAGGCATGGATAGCAAGGCCGGGAGGGGACCTAAACCTCTACCTGACACAGATCCTCACGGCCCCATCAGAAATATGTCTTTTCTGCGAAGATGCCCTGGAGGACAGTTCACAACACACACTTCTCAAGTGCCAGACATGGGAAGAGGCCAGAACCGAGGCAATCAGACACATTCGCGACAAATGGTCCAAAGCGGGAATAACCCATCCTGAAATTCAACATCATCCGCGAAACTGTTTGAAATGTTTTGTGGAGTACATCCTGGGTTCGGCTCAAGCATGGGGATTTGGAGTGGAAATAGCACAAGAGGTGCTAAAAACAAAGCACAGAAGATGCATGGAAAGGCAGAATTCTTTTGAGGCCAGCACGGCCGAAGAAAGCGCTTTGAATCAAACGGGTTTGCAAGAGCTGGGACAAAGTGCGCCTGACAGGTGGGGGAACCCGTGAGCAACCCCGGCCAATTGATCTGATAGGGCACTCGCCACGTCTCCTGATGGCCCATAGCACTGTTCTATGGTGACCTGGACCATCAGAGAGTGAAGCTTAAGGGGGGAGGTGCGTTTAGTGGGTATGGGTCTCAGCGGCGTAACATCCATCCGCTGGGGTCGAATCTCACACAGCTCGAGATGGAAACCGAATTTTCCTACTCGTAGCAGTAGTGCGTAACTGCATTTAACCCTTCTAAAATCACGTCTAAGTCTATGCAGTTTTAAACACATCGCTTTGGTACTTATCGCGTGGGATTTAAGTCACGGGCGCTAAGTTTTGCTTGTCATACTGGCAAAAAAAATTATATTCATACCAGGCCTGCGGACCATGCGGGTTGTAGTGGGTGTAGTCACGGGTTTATTAAGATGGTTTGGCGGAAGGTAAAGACATCCGCTCCACACGAGCAAAAGCCGCTTGAAAAGTTATGGTGATCTGAGGCCGGGACCATCCATTTGTTCAAAGTTAGTTTTCAGTAACAGCCGGTCGTCGGATCAAATACTTGATTATTCGGTATTAGGTCCGATGCTCACAACCTTTAGGAAGAGCCACGCCATGTCGCCGAACTGCTAAGTTTCTGATTATAGTGATCTGAATGAAGGACGTGAAGAGAGTAAATACGCTAGGTTTAGAGTAAATTCTAGGCACCCTGTATTGGCTGCCTGCCCGGCTATCAGCTCATGTCTCCCGCCCTAGGGGCTGCCGCCGATTGGCTTGCGGCTGCTTTAGCTAAGGTTGTTGATGTTTTTTGCTGGGACTCCCCTTTCTCCGATTAACGACCGCTCGTTTTCGGGGCCTGACTATTTGCCCGTACCGTGAAGAAGGACGGGTCCATGAGGCCATTCGCATATTTAGCCGAAGGCTGGCGGCGAATATTTGCAATTTTGGGAATGAGGTGTAGGTCTCGTATGCTCGGGTTTGCGACACCGGGGGTTGGGAGGCCGCAGTGTATTCGACTCCTTTTTTCCTGGAGTCGCGCTCCGGGGTCATGCTGCTTGACCTAACAAGCAACTTTAACAATGTCAATCAGAATAGCCTTAAAGAGTTAATCGACAGCTTGATCAGAATGACCTGGCCCTACCAAGTGTAAGGCTTGGGCCAGGCAAGGTGTAGGAGGTGCTATTGGGTCTGAAATGTTGGAGGCTTTTTTAGAATGCAAAATTGTCGGGACGTATCTAAAATTACTAAGCTTTCCCTCTGAGATCCTCATTTTCCAGCGTACGTCTTAACCGCCTGTTGCGTGATACAGACTATTCCCTCGCCACGGGACTAAACGACCGCTATGATAAAGACATTGCTGAACTTCAGCATATCCGCCGACGCACGCCAGCAAGCCCCACTCCCCGTTCTGTGGGGTGGTTTAGAAATGCCTTATGCGATTGACCTATCGGACATAGCACTGGTAGCCTCCCTCCACAGGTCCATGTAACACACTATAACTTTTTTGATGCCGTCTCCTTTACAGACCTAGAAGCTCTACTGGAATCAAGCTCTCGTAGAGCAATTGCCTTTTGCAGCCACGAGCCCACCGAAGCTGGGCGCCAAGGAGAACAGTCGACGATTCCGTTTGCGCTAAGAATGGAGAACCTCATTTCTAGATACATTTCGTACGCCGAAAGGGCCGGAGGCAGATTTGTAAAAAACGCTTATACCTGCGCCTGCGTACGTCGTCTGTCCGGACGGGCGCCACGGTCTGTTCTATATAGACGCTTGAGTTTACGTTATGCCGTCGGCATAGGTAGGTAAGCAAGGTACCTCACCTTTACCAGACTTTTAGAGTCCAGCGGCCTCCCGTGCTTTCTAAAACCCGTGGAACTTGACGCATGGAAACGGACTTAGCGGTATTTTACTAGTCCCTTTGTTTATTTTCATGTGCAAATTTCTGTTTATCAATTTACATTACAATCCTGTGTAAGTGTTTTTAGTAGTCCCTTTTATAGTGAGTCTTGGCGCGGCCCTCCTTCAGTTCTCCTTGGCGGGTCAGGTCCTTCCACTCGCGGTATTTGAATTTAGCGAGCGTAAGCAAAAGGTCGACTGACTTCCCCAGACATGGCCTGTTGCTGGATGTACAACGACGCAATGTGGCCTCGATCCGAAAAACCCTCCAGAGATGGGTGGTTCTTCATTGGACCCCCGTAACCACGCACACGCTCGTAACAACACAAATGCTATGTCGCGCTTTTCTCGTTACTAAAAACAGTACGTCAGTCTTTTGGTCAGCCGTCTAAATTCTGAAATGAGAGAACACGAATAAGTGTTAACCATGGCAGGAGATAATGCATCATTTTCCGAGCAAGCTGGCTTAGTGGCAAAGCCTGTGCCCTGCATTCGGGAGGTCTGGGTTCGAGACCCAAACCGGCCACTCTTAAATTGGTTTACATAGTTCCTAATTTAGACAAGGTGAGCGCCGAAGTGGACTAAATATCGGCCATGACATAAAAAAAACGTACACGGGCATTAGCCTTACGGAACAACTTTTAAAAAATCCTTGAGATATGAACGAAGATCATCGCCGGGTATACATACGTTCAGTTGGTGTCAACTAAATTTTCCTGGCGTCAATCAACGGACAGTTAAGCGTAGCGCAACCGATTACCGGTTGAAGAAAAACATAACCAGGAGTTCCTATGTAATAAAAAAAAAGAAACTTCGCGACAGGGCGTGTACCGTAACAAGTCAAGAACTAATCAGGACAGTCCAACTACAAAGTTCTCCGAATCCTTCTATCTATCCATCAGCAATCTGGCGAGTAAATTTAAAGTGATGATAACCACCTGGCGCAGGCTTGTTGACGGTGATTTCAGGGACAATTATGATGTTTTGAGATAAAAGCAGTTAACAGACCAATGTCAAACAAGCGTTTTTGTGTAGAACGCCGTATGATATGCTTTGCGGCAGTGTTGTGTCTTCCTATTTATTTTTAGCGCAGTGTAGGCGTAGAGTTGAGGTCCATATTGTGGCAGCGATCACCTTGCAACGCACATACGAATGTAAGCAAGGGGGGTAATTCTGATAATCAGTTCTCATGAGAGTGCCGTCTAAGTGCCACTTTGAAACGTTTGATAACTTGATCTTTTTTCTAGCCCAATGGTACGGCTATTTACATGCATTACACGTTAAACTACACGTAATAGTTTAAAGCATTTTAGGGCTATGGTGGGTTTGAATGAGATAGCCAGTGTATTTCAATCGATTGCGATTCTAAATTTAATAATACTCGCAATTTCCTATGGGACAGACCCGATGATTTGAACTTTGGAAACTGTTTTTGTTTTGCAGCGCAATGATGTGCTTATAGGTATAACAATGCACGTCAAACTGACTTGACATCATTTCATGAATAGTGGTGGTTGACTAGGATTTCTTGTAATTTGGCTATTGTCTACCTATCTAAGCGGACGCCACGAACTGAGCTCGACTGTGATGCTGATCAACGCTGACGTAGTCATCGCTTAGCCAGCCGCTAATACAGGGCAATAATGTGGATCGTATTGCTCCCACCGTCCCCAACTAGTAATGAGCGAGTCACGGTTCCAGTTTTCATTGTCCTCTACTTGAACTTCCGAGCGTCTCGTGCTCGTCGGTTTTTCTCCATATCTCTCTCTCCCTCTTGAGATCGATCTCTTTAGCTTGCGAAGATTCATTTCGTTAATTCGCTCAATTCGATTTTCGATCGCCAATTGTCTCGCTTTGCCCCAAAACCGTTTCGTTTCGATCACTCACGGGCTTTATTTTTCCTATCCCTGTTCATGCAGACAGCTGGAATCTGTTCGTGACTGGTCTGAATATCAGTGCCAATTTTCGCCAGTTTGCTTTTATCGTGATAATCGTGTCCGCCCTTACCTAAAGCTTCCTATGCCACTCATACGGTAGTGGCGGCGCTAAAAGAAAGAAGACAAGCGTTTTTAACTTTGTTTATGTGCTGCATTTATGTTCAAATATGTAAATATATCTAATATATAAAAACGCGCTCTAAATCCTACTTCTTATCCGTCTTTATCAGCGCGTATAAATCCGTCACTCGATGCCCTTTTGTTACTTAATCTGTAAGCAATATAATCCTTTAATCAATGTATATATATAAATATGTGCTCAGTTCCGCGCTTCCGGGAGCTCCCAGGCCGTCGGTACATGGGAGTCAACAAATTTCAGTGTATTTTTTAGGGGGCCCGGCGCCTGGCATATATATATATATACATATATATATTTATATAAATGTACTTTTCTTACGCGTCTGCCTAGGTCGCTCTGTTTGATCATTATCATATCGTTCGTACGGTGAACGACCGACTACTACTATGTTCGTCGGGCAGTATCAGACCGCCGCGGCAACTCAACGATAGCTGCGTGCATCTTCTGCAGGTAAAGCCAGCATATAACTACACACATACATATTAATACGAATTGCGGTTAAAAAATTATTATTATTATTATTATTATTATTATTATTAAAATTTCATTGGTAAGGTTAAAACGGGTTTTATCGGTTTTAACAACAGTAGATTATTTCCTCCTCCCTTGGCGCCAACTATAGAAGCGGCATTGCCTCTAAACACTGTGAGAGACAATAATTGAAACGTTTCATTCGTGTCGGTCCCCCGTCACTGCCTCCATTCTATTCGCCAGGTTCCAAATAAACCGTGCAGTTCCTTGGCTCGAAGTCATAGCTATTCTTGAGACCTGCATATTTGTATAATACGTTTTCTTCAATCACTTTCTCATAATGTTCCGCTGCAAAGCCCCTTCTTACAGAGCTATGATGTATATCGTCTTGAAAGTAGGGGGGTGCACAGTGCAGAACACTCTAGCATCCTATCCAGACACTTGCCGTGCGGCCGCAAGGGAATGGTTACGCTTCGTGTCATTTTTAGTCTGAGGCCTCAGGTCTCTATTGTTGCAGGTATCCTGCTCGGTATATTTATTGGTACACGAAGCACCGCGGCGTGCTGTCACTCCCAAATAGTGTGAGAACCCGCCCTCAAATCGGTCGAAAGTTACAGCGGTTTGTTTTTGTTTCGTATAGGAATACAGGTTAAGTGACTGTTTGACTTGGTCTGCCGATCATAGGTCGACCCTCTCCCGATGTCGGCCGATGATCGTTTGGACGGCGGAAGACGTTGGGGTTTCGACGCGAAAGGCTGTAGCTGTTTTCTGCTGGCTGGTTGAGACATGCCTTGTTCGATTGAGACAAGTATTGGTCGCTGAACGCTGTGTACGTTGAGATTTTGGCATTAGGTATTATTTGAATTGCGCCATGATGCTTATACAGTAACAATCTTATGCAAAGAAAAGTTTTTGTTTTTCATGGCCACTATCCTGTAGCGGCATCTATATGTAAAGTAGTTGGGCCAGAGCTCCAAATGTTGGGCCCACCATTTGGAGATGTTACATAGAAGACTGGCGCTAGATCTACCGCTCCTTTTAGTCTAAGGTCACTTTCACCCATAGGTAAGCGTGCCCTCCTTTAAATTAAACATTGAAGACAGGAAATGGAACGTGTGCACTTGGTCTATTCGAGCCTGGTGGTGTGGTGTATTCGCGGCCTCGCGACCAAACGAGTTACATAGGTGCACGGGTTCAATCCCCACCGTTCCACATTTGTGTTACTGGGGTCCGTCTTACAAAGCAATGCGAAAGCAAACCCGCGCATCCCATTAAATGTTGGCTCAGGATCAGCCCGAAGAAGTTGGTATCATTGATCCTAGAAGCAACAGTCTAGAAGAAGGTCGGCTACCAGTCTGACTAATGTGTTGGATGTTGATGATCCATATTTAAAGAGTTTTCATATTTGTTGGTTGAGGCATAGCCTATTTTTCATTGCAAAATCTAGTACCTTCTGAATATCCACGCCATCGCTACAGAATCGCCATCTAACACGCCACCATCCAGGTACTATAATACATTTAGTAATTAATAATTCAGTTGTAATTATTAACTCTTGGCGATCAAGCGTGTCAAGAATCAGTCTCACGCATTGTCGCGCTGAACGTCTAAGTCAATGCGCTGCCTTAGGAACGCTACGGATCGTTTGGTTTTGTTCGACTTCTGATGACGATGATTTGGCCGCTTGGTTGTGTTGTAACTATAGCCCCCGGTCCCCAGACGCCTCATGTCTCGATGATACACGGATAAACAGATGGTGTTCTCGTTCCTCAAGTCTTTTTAATGCCGAGTTCTTTCTCCGCTTTGAGTACAACGCCGCTCACCATGCGGGAGAACACCGTATAGCTCGCCGCAAGTGTTTTGAATCGATACGTCCCATATAAACAGTTTCCTCATAGCCCAGGGATTAGAGTCATACCGTCAGGTCTAATGCTTTCACCTACATGAATGTTTGACGCGCACGGCATAGCCTGTCTGAAAGCTTTAGCGGACACATTATTCACGGCAGCGTAGCATGCCTACTATGAAGCTTTCGAGGCGGGACTTGGCGCTCGACAAGGAAATTTTGTTCCACGCCGACTACTTACTTGAAGTGCAAGGCCTGTCCGATTGAGGGCTCTAGCAACTTCCTAGCAGACAGACGTCGATAATTTATATTCAGATGGAGCTAGGTTGGAGGGGCTTATAAGTTCGGGATCACCAAGAATGTCCGGCAGCTGGATTTGATGCGTTTCATTGTCTGTTGCTGAAACCTGAAGACGGATTCCAAGCCACCGGTCTTTTTTGTCTGGGTGATAGGCCATGCTCCTCTTAGTGCGCCCCGGATTTTCCACGGTTGTGGTGCTGTCGTAGAGCTTTAATAAGCACTGTCGCAGATCTTTAGTAAACACTGCCAAAGGATTGGGGAGAACTCGGAGAACGTGAGACGATAGACAGCCGTGATGCTAGCCGTGATGCATCTAGTCTCCTAGCTACTCCCTTGTTGAAGCTCTTGGGTTGGAACAACAATCAGTCAGGGGTGCATGCCGGGGAAAATGTATCAATATATTTAGCGCTTTAGGATTATCGCTGTAGCTTGGATAAACTTACTAAAAACCATAGCATAAAGTTAAAGCTATACCCTGACATTTTACATTTGTACCATGAGAGGTATTAGTATTCGCGCATCGCAAAGGATGGTTGTTCGAAAGTGTCCCAGCTGTACGCAAACTTACTTATTCACTTTATCTAGCAAAAGTGCATTACAGTTGCTCCCAAAGATGTTTGAATTTATGCTTAGATGAACGACGGGAAATTGATTTTAAGTTCTATTCAGAGCAGGACAGAAGTTATCCAGTAAGCTGTGGTAGCCCCTATATATACAATCGTGACCTTCCGTCCGTTTTGAGAAGTCTGTCGGTTTGATTGATTTAATTTAGCACACCATAGTTATTGGATTCGTTTAACGCGCTTCTTGGCTCTAACGCGATCGCTCATTTGTGTTACGAGGGTCTCTCATTTCCTTTTATGTATGAATTGGGACCTTTGTTATTATAGTGAAATGTGTAGCCTCATTGGAGAAATGTCCCTTTTGCTGCCGTACTGTCTCGCCGAACCCCGGTAAAATAAACATTTAAGTTTGCCATCGATCTCAACATTCTGACATGCACGCACTGCAGGTGAGAAATCGTGTCATCGTCGTTGTCAAGACTTTGGACGGCTACCAGCTAAAAAACTTTAACTTTACCGCCGTAGACAGGCACTTCAACGGGTTGGAATTTCTAGGCGTGACGCTGAGCCGCTTCTTCTCTCTCTCCGGAAGGATCGTTTTGGTCGAACGCGATGGGGTCCGACAGGAGCTGCTGCGTTTGACGGTTGCAGCCAAAGACGGTGAAGTGCTGGGCATCGCCAGCCACCGCGGCTCCGGCATTCTTTTGCTGGAAATTGACCATAGCAATGTGGTTCTGCGAGCCAGCTTTCGGCGCAGCTTCGTCTGCCACCAGACGCGGCTGTGTGTGCGCGAAAAGCATCTGCTTGTGTGGCCCGAAGGGGATCTAAATAACGTAACCTTGTTCGAGATCAGTCGATTCGATTGTCGAGGGGACACCTGCGACAAGGGAAGCAGTAAAGGAGACGGACACGACCGAAGTACTGGCGAAGTTCACACCAGCTATACTAACAGTGACGATGACGAGGACGACGACATGGAAGACGATCGCGGTGAAAACCTTGTCCACAGGAATCAGAAGCTGAGACTCGACAGCGGCCCATTGGGTGACCGATCATCGAACTTCATCGCAGAGGTCAACGGTGAGGTGGTAGCCGTGTTCGGACGACTCACGAAGGGCCCGACAGCCATCTCTCGTCCCGGCCTTGTCTGCTATCGACTGAAGGAGTACAACCAGTGGACTGAGATCTGTTCGAGAAGAGACGCCGTCGTCCATTCCATTTGTGTAACCCACGCGTGATGATACCATGCAAACGTGGTAGTCTCGTGACGCAAAAATATCACTAATTTGCTTGAAAATGTAGGCCTACATAGGCAAAAATAGGCATTGATTTTTTAGCATGATACTTACTAAAAATTGTAAAAATGTGCATATGAGCACTGCGAATGCTAATTCTGCGAAATGTATGCGATCGATACCGTTGATGCAACAATGGGAGGTGATGTGTAAATTATGCGCAGTGTCAATTATGTTAGAAATGAAGCTCGTACAACTAATAATGGCTTTAACATGTTTGTTTAACATACGTAGTCTAAGCGATAATTTCATTCGAGTAGGAGATTACTATGTATATAAATACATATGAGATCGGAGCACCGCATCGATAAATCAATCAGATAAAAACAATCAATCTTGCTCATTCAACATCGTGGAAAACCATTGCCAGAAAATTGTTTTTATTGTATATTAAATTCAGCAATAATTAAAAACGACCCAAAGCGTTTCGGGATACTGCTCTATCGTGCGCGAGAGTCTAAAACAACTCTAAATCATTATAGAGGACGTAGGTGTTTAGACGAAAGTCTAAAACAGTTTAGCCTTTCGTCTAAACAACAAGGTGGTTTGGAGCAATAACCTAAGCCGACTATTTCCTTTGGACTTCTGGTCGATCTGCTAAAATAAGAAGAAAATTAAAAGGGTTAACAAACGCTTGAGAGAGTTAGCGTGAACGTGAGCAACGTCCGACATCCGCAGCGCCACGTTCCCTCTAAAAAAATTCTAAAGGATTCCTCGACCGATAGCGACCGCCTCGGGCTAAAGGACGACTCTGCAGTATACGCCGCTCGGCTTGGCCAGCACCTCTAACGCAACGGTTCGTTAGGCGGGCGTTAGGAAATCGCAGACTACGAGCTTAAACTCTTTGGTTTGGCCAACAAAACGTTTCGACACCTGTTTCAACTACTGTTGTCGACGACGTTATTATCAGCAGCACAACAAAGCGATAATTCGGTCTAGACCCCTTCAGCTTGGCCGCTGGTAGGCTCCCTCGACTCCGATCAGTCTCCCCTCTAGTTGTCTCCTCCGTTCTCAAAATTCCGCGTCAAGTTTGAAAATTCTAGCATTCCGGAGGTCTAGCCTTGAAGACCGACTGGAGCAAAGTATGTTTGCCCGCGGCTTAAACGCAATCAAGTTATGTACAAGGGCCCGGCAGATCTTAGTGGGGCCCCCTATAATCTTGAGCTGTTGAGATAATAATTATATAATTACAAAACAGAAATAGCTATTCATCTAAAATTAGTCAAGACAATTGTTCTTATACTACTAGTTTTGGTTAAATCCATCATAAGCGGCCTTAAAAGTTACCATGAAATTATCATTCCTTATATGTGCTTATAGTGAGCTAATGACGTGTTAAGATCATGTCTAGTGCACAACTAACATTGGAAGGGTTAATTGCGAAGTATATGAGAGCCGTCACGACATTTATGCAAATGATTGTATTCATGAATATATTACTTTGCAACTCAACCGAAGCCAGTTGCAAAGTTATATATTATGTTATGTAATTGTAGAAGTGTTTCAAACGCTTACTATTGACGTCAATGTCCGGTACTTCGACGGAGGACGGCCTTTAGAGTATGTACAAATTTTAGCGCTTTTCGTACGGGTGAGTATATACTTGGTTGTGTTATAGATAAACGTGCAGATTAATGGCTGGTTGTGCAACAGATTTAAGTGAGATCATACCATAAATCATACCATCAATCAACAATACTGATGCCATTTATTCAGTATTGTTTAAAATAGCAAATTAAATTCATTTGAGTACGGGGAAAAGCAAGAGATTTGCAATCGCTAGTCCTAGATGTATGTTATCTGCAAAACATATATTTATACACATATACTTTAACTTTTTATACTTAGTTTTATTAATTCAATTTGCAAATATTTAGAAAGATCGATTCGAAAGCATAAATTGAATTTTTTCAACTGTCTTTGTGGCAGGAACATGGCCACTGATTTTCAGCAATCTATACAGTTCATCATCTGTTGATTATTATTTTCAATGAGCATATCTCAAAGAGAGTCCGATCAACAATGTTAGGCACCGAATCGACGACATCCCAGCGCCCCATACCACGTCGTAACTTATTTATTTGTACTTCAGTTCAAGTAAATACATAAACACTGATAATAAATAAAAATAATACAAATACCTTAATGTGCATGTGATTATATACATTAAATACAATATTCAGTGGGTGGACAATTGTTCCCAATGTGCGCGCTTAGGTCCACCGCAGCCACAAATATGTGGGTTCACCAGTCGGGTTTCAGTTCCTGCACAAGAGAACGAAAGATGCTGAGGCGACTTGCCATGCCCTTGCAACGATACACTGCTATATAGGTAGCCACGTGCGTGTGTGTGTGTGTAGCACATACCACCTGGAAATCTTATGGGAGTTTTTGTTCGCTTTTTGCTATGATTGGTGCAGGAGGTGTTACAAACGCCGTCTTCCAGAAAAAAACTCAGAAAGTGAGTTTACTCATAGCTGTGTGAGGTCCAACCATTGGCGCATTCAAACTTAAATAGACCCATAATATTAACTGAGCAAACATACGACGTGTAATGAGAAAAATTTGACCAAAATCTGGACAACTCTGAGCCGTAGAGACTTGAGGCGCACCAAAGGGGCGCGTGCACGCGCTATCAAAACAGCCTGAGGAACGCTATAGTGCCGACCTTTCTGGTATGCATTGTTAGTGACGGCATTGTTTCTTATAAATACATGGCGTGGGAAATTTAACAAGGTCTTCTCTCCGCCTGTGTGCGATTGTCGGGCAGGGAAGAGCCGAAGACAATAAAGGAGCAAGCAAGGTCAGTTTGAAATGATCATCTCACAAATGATTTGTGGCTAAAGCAAGGAAACGATCATTCCAAAAAAAGCACTGCATCTTTTAAGTTGTAAGACTGTCACTATCGAAATACCTACAGAGAACAGATAACGAAGTCTCTTGTTTACTGATCAATATGTATCCATTCTAAGCTCACACTGCTTTCAAAATCGTCATTTACACAAGCTTCATGCATTCTTGAATGACTGAAGTCGAGATTTTCATTTTATGAATGCATACATAAGGATGATATATACACACATATGAATGCACACACCTTTTTGCTTTGCCAAAACTTCGAATCCAATAGGATGATAGTTGACACAACTTTGCTCAAGTGCACAGGGCACAAACTCTCTTAACTTCCAATACGCATAACGAGGTCTGTATTTCCCGAAATATATAACTTTGTGCTAATTGTCTCCGTCATTGTTTGGCAATATTGGCTGACAGTCGCGACACTATATATATAATATATATATATATATATATATATATATATATAACATAAATGGCGGTGGTAATATTGTATATTATATATATATATATAATCGTGGTCTAGGTAGCTAATACGCAATACTTTTGTGACCTTGGGTGTTTTTAAATCGCAGGTTCGATCTCGGATGAGAGTATCTGTTTCTTGTGTTTGGCACATAACAGTAGTGCAAATGTACTGCATTCGAAACAAAAGACACATGTCGATGGCGCATTTGGGGTCTGCGCTTGGCCATTTCATGCGGTCACAAGGACTTTTTGTTTAAAAAAGCCGATTAGGTTTCACAAATAGGCTAATAGAGCATACACATTATAATATAAGAACGTTAGACCAATCCTAAAACAAAAAGTTTGAAAAGTTCTATATAGACAAATTCTGAAAAAAATATCTGGCCCGAAATTTGTAAAGAGATGTCTCTCAGTGTTGCCGCATAATTTACCCCGTCACTGTTTATATAGAGCCATAGATGCGTTTTCTTATTAAATCTGGTATATGGTCTATCCCGGTCCGCATTGCTAATGTTCACTCTAAACATCGGTGGCTTAATAGACGGCTTCTTGTAGTTTCTGTAAAAAAAGCCTGATTATTGTCCCCGACCAATTACGACAAACTAGGAATTGTAGCAAATTATCTCAAAATATTGTATATTTATTTCACTGCTATAGAAAGGTGTTTAATGAATGCGTCTTAATTCGATCGATTTAAACGGATAAAACAGATCATTGCCTAATCGTGATCGGCCAATGATTCACTAAAAAAACATCAAGACATTGGAGTGTGCTATGAATTGGCCACATGCAATGCATCAGCAGGCATTATCAGTACAAGGCAAACGTGACAAGGATTTGCAGCGCGTTGCAACTGTTTCGTTGACTGTCATTCGAAACAAATTACATCCTAAGCCATTATAACCCGATCGAACACTTGCAAGTCCGTCCGTTTTACTATTTCTTTGTTTTTATACTACAAGCTGAACCCAAAAATCGCTCGAGTAGACACTCACGATGCTTGATCTTAATTATCATTAGCGTTATTCCAAACGACGACACCAAGATAAGTTCTGTAGGAAGTATCTGACCAAGAAGTTGTATATCTGTCACCGCTGCACTTGTGAGGTTTCGTTGTGATTGGATGCTGACCATGGGAAGAAAAGAGATGGATCGGAGATGCAAAACTTTGATTTAAGTAATCAACATGACTATGCTGAACTGTAGAGAAGTACGGGTTTGCCAAGCATGCTGCTACTCTTAGTTTTGTTGTTGTTGTTGTTGATATTGTTGTTGTTATTGTTGTCGTTGTTATTGTTATTGCTACTGTTATTGTTGCTGTTGTTGTTGCTGATGAAAGCCTAACCACAGCAAGACTGGCTTCCTTGATTTCGATCTATTCAGCACGTGGTCAGCAGTTTTATGGAAGGGATGCTCACGACAAACATTTCATTAAAAGTTATTAAGCTAAACAAACGACAACAGATGCGTGGCGTGTTTCGTCAGTTCAGTTCTGACCATGAGCAGGAGCTATGCTGTGGAGTGTGGCGGGATAGGCGCATTCTTGCTTCGTGTTGGTTGCATCGACGCTCGAGGCCGCGCGTCGAGGGCGTAACGGGTGCACGACAGGCACTGACTTACGAGACGGGAATAAACGAAAATCGCAGTGTTGTTTGTGCTGTTTCTGAGCACGCCCCGGGGCGTCGGCAGCTGCAGCTAGCTGTCCGCTGGATAATTAAGCAATAAAAACGAGAGAAAAAAACATGCGCTATTGTCCGTGGACAACGACGACGACGACGACATTGTACGCACGCGCAGTAGTGATAACTTGTAGCAGCAGTGTTAGCAATCGCATTGTGATCTGTGGCACATTAGGATCATCATCACGCATGGCTAATCGTGCTTACCGTCCGGGCCCGACGTGACGCCCAGTCAAGGTGAAGGCAACAACGTCGCATAGCATCCATCCGCGGACTCACGGATGTCTTAAGACACAAGCGCCATACAATGACGGTGTTCTGACGCGCGCCCCCTGACCAACGGCTGACATCCGACATATGACAGCATTGTTTGCTGTCCTCATGCTTGACTACGAGCTTGTATTATGGTGGGCATGCACAGTTTTCTTTATGTACGTATAATATAGCTCGTATGAAAGTCGCATACTAGTTACCCCGAGTCACCCACAGTGACCTTAGCCGCACACAGCTGGTGGAACAGGCAAAAGCTCTGCAACGTGATTGTGTGCGCCGGATCGGTATTGAGCATTAAGACATTATGGACACGCGCTATGTACCAGAAGATCAGCTTTGACGTTGCCTACAAATTATTAAGATGTGACAGAATCTCATTAGTTTTAATATGATCTGTTCGACGTATGCCTAGTTTTGCTTTAGTACGATCCACTTGCCAAAATATAAAACACAGAAAAGCACTGGATACCGGACAACATGCATCAAAAAAGGCATGGGCTTAGGCCAGTCAAAACCTGTTTTCATGTTAGTGAAAATCATGCTTGAGTATAGCTACGTAAAAAAAACTTTGATTTGCGACATGGCTGTTTTTTCATGCTTAGCGTTTAGAATTCGTAACACAAATGGCCACACACGATACGTCATTAACCAGAAACCTAGAAAGAAGAACTTAACAGGGTCCTGATGAAACACAACTTGTAGCGATGAGGTTTTATAAGATAGTAGCTACTAATTAGACACAATTCAGAAAATTTATTTTGAACATACGATGTTACTTTAGTCAATCATGCGAGGAGAAAAATTATACGAGTATATACCACCACCTTCTATCACCCTCGTTCGGCGCTCTTTAATCATAAAATACCATCCTTTCAGAATTTCTCGCTTGTAGATGCCAAAAGTAATCTAGGGCTCATCGTATACCATGCGTCTTCTATCCCACCAGACACACTTGTTGTCGTGTTAGCATAAAAGTCCGCTTTTGCAGAGATGTTGGGCCTGGTACCTTGCATTGACCATGACTTTGCGTGCAGTACGATATTGTGGACGGTCCACTTTTCAGTGCCGGTCACGTTTTTTACTCATTGTATTTTTTTAGAAAGAAGAGCGCGGACGTGAGCCTGTGCAGCAACCCTACATCGGTTCGTTCCACGTACACAGCGGTCAGTTGGGTTTACAATGTCGACGATGTAGTCGAATGTCAAATGTGTAAATCTATCAACGAGCTATTTCATCCATACAGGACCGATTCGTCTGTAGTTGATCTGCCCTATCAAAGTCTTCACTATGAAAGCGATCTAACCACCTCCCTGTGGTACGATCGCACACAGCTTAAGACCCGAAAACAACACAAATCCTCGCCTCAGTCGCACTCGGACATTGATAGTATTTAAAGGCATAGTTTCACGCAAATTAGCCTTCGTCCAGGTGCCATTGTAAGTTCACTCATAAAACAACACGGCGCTGTCGCATCCAGGTAGACTCAGTAGGACCTTAGCCATCGTACTTCAGGCCATATTAATAGCAGACGACCCCCTAATAACACGAGCGCCTGCCTCAACCAGGGTTCGTTGACCAGAGAAGAGCTGATCAAATTCAGGCCGGAAGTCGAGCGCTTTGAAAATTATCCAATATAGCAAATATCCTCATCCGTCGTAGAGGCAGGTAAAGGCTGCGCAGGTAGGTGTTTTTCCCGTAACGACGATGCGGTGGCTAGCTAGTTTACGCAGGATTTTTTTTTTGCCCGTAACATTTCAGGTGACTCTTATCAACCATAACGGTGTAAGATAGAAGAATACGAGCGCCTACGCCATAGGCGATAGCTCGCCCGATAGCTTGGTCAACGGCCATCGTGACCTATCAACTCAGCTCAGCATCAGCGCCAGACTCACCCACGGTTGACAGAATAGCCTAATCTGTGAGCCGACACCGCGTCGGAACTTCACCAGGTTGGTTCTGATGACCACTGCCAGAGAACGTGCGTTTCGTCAGCCTACCGGTAAACACAACCAAGAAACAACACAAAGGAGAGAAGAGTCTGGGAGTGTCGTCGTTAATAAGCAATCTTGGACGCATACCTTTGCAGCGTCAGCCATGACTTCCTGACAACCATGGAGAACTACTAGGTAAAAAAAGTACAGCCTCCTACTCTGTCGATGTTTAGATGGCCGCCGTGAAGTCGAGATTGTACGCGTTCATGGCCCGTTATGGATAGGCAGGTTTCTGTCTGCGCCCCCATGTTTGGTTTTTACGGGGTCTTCGCCCAAGCAAAAATCGGGCCCCGCCTAGCACGCCTAGGATAAACCCTAGAACACTTATTTATCTAAAGACATTTACAGCATGAGAAGTATTCTTGTTATACTTCAATAGGTAACTAAACAAGACATTTGATAATATTAGCGACGGCTGTGGCCGTAGGATCTCCAAGAGGCGCGCAGAATCACCTTTTAATTACTTCTGGCAGGGACTCAAAAACAACATAAATTTTTGTCACATTATATTTGGTCAAAACCCCAAAAATAGAACGTCTTGCCTTCCTATTTGCCTGGAGAAGACCGTGTTTGTCGGGCTTGATATAATATATATATATATATATATATATATATATATATATATATATATATACAGAGGCAAGCACTGCCGAGTTTGCAAACGTATTGTAAATGATTAATTAGCGCTAAGGAGTGCGGACGTGTCCTTACGGAGCTCCGATGTGTCACTCTTGCCCGGGTAAGTAAAAAAGATGAACTCAAAGAGTGGCACACCATATTAGTGCGTGCGCTATCTAAAAAGTATCTGGCGTGTCGTATAGATAGCCAATATCTCAGGTCATACAAACATAAATGCAGCCATCGTTTTTACGGCGTTTGATGAAAAAAAACGTCTGCCGTTATACAATAATCGCTTTCAGTCTTAAATTTGACCTGGATGTTACGATATTGTGGACACAGTCCACTTTCAGTGCCAGTGCCAGGTTTGTCACTCCAAAGTGCTAACATAGCAAAGTTATATAAATAAAATATACATATCTAACTGGAGGTCTTATATTATAGTTTTATGAGTCAAGTGTCGGCCTCAGTAACCTGTAAGAAACCCCAATAGAGTGTAGTTCTGCAGCGTGGAAGAAGCAGATCATCAGCCAGTAATGTTTGGATTAATCGATTAGCGGCCATGTAGTAATCGTTGGAGCGCTGTACCCTCAAATGAAAATCTCCACTGGATATTCCAGCACGAAGGAGTGCCGGCTCACCCGCATCATCTTTGGCAGAAGAGCTAGAAAACCGCGTTCCTGGTTCCATTAAAAAGACTTGCTGGCCCCGAAGAAATTCAGATATCAATCCAGTGTGGAACCTGGTGTGGAACATGTTGAAGGTCAAGGTCGGACGGCACAAACCACCAACATCTGGAGACCAACTCAAGCCAGTCATTCAGCAGGACATGAGATAACATGGTGAAAATCCGTCCCAACGGTGAATAGAGTGACCAGGCGTTTGGTAAAAGTGTGTGATCAAAAAAAAGACGACCGATTTGAATGAAAATGCAAGTTTACATAAATAAGTAATTTGCTGTGTGTAAACAACCTCCATTTTTAGTAAGTCGTGAATTTTTTGTTGGATTATCTCCCAACCTACAATATACCCAGATAGCAAGAGTTTGTTATTGCTCCTGTACGCAATCGTAGTGCATAAATGCGAAGCATACAAGTAGCAGTTTGTAGCCTTATTCTGAAAGCTATTTACGTTTAACATAATATATATATATATATATATATATATATTTATATATACATTACATAAAAAGAGTTTGTTTCCGCCCCTTCCTTCCACTGAGGAAAAATAATTTCTTGCCGAGATTACCAAACTTAAATAAGTACATTACGTTATGATATATATGTTACATATATATATATATATATATATAGTTATTATATATATATATATATATATATTATATATATAACCGTATTGTATTATTTGCAGTTTGGTAAAACTCGGCAAGAAAGTAATTCTTCCCAGTGGAAGAAAGGGGCGGAAACAAACTCTTGTTTAGGAGCGAAAATGAAATTTATAAAAGTAGCTATTTTGACTTTTCCTCCTACATAGTTCTGCAAAATCTACGTTTGCGGAAGAATCAATGCATGAATGAATTGATCATAGCGGCGTGTTCGGCGGAAAATTCTGCATAATCTGAGTGATACCCGATGAGCTTTCACGTGCAGAGCCGTAAAACGTTGTCATTACGACTAAAAATATACGCCCAGAAGACTCTCAGGCAATAGCAAATTTAACTTTAGCCCATCATGTTTGTACCAAAGTTATGGTGCTGCGTTACGCAGTTGCCGCTTAACTTTTTTTTTTTAAACCGGCGGACTTAGAACTACTTTTCTAAATTTCATCCTCACTTCTAACAAGACGTTTTCGCCCCCTCTTTCAATTAGAAAAAAAAAATATTTTTGCCGAGTTCTACCAAAGCTTAAATAAGGTGCATATGGCTATGATAAACCCTGCATATATATATATATATATATATATATATATATATATACGTGTGCATATTTATGATAGACAAATATCAAAATTTGATAATTCCATGTTGTTTTGAAAGTGATACGGGCGTGTACTGCTGTAAATCGTTTTCCGCGGTTTCACGCATCTAGTATTCGACCTTCATTACGTCCGTCAAGGTAAATTTTGTATATCTCTTGTATATTGAGTTTCTGCACGTAATTTCCCACGGTGCCTGCCTGTGTTAAGAATAAGTATATGTTGGTAAAGTAAACAAGAGGTGTACATATGTATATATATATATATGTATATATATATATATATATATATATATATATATATTTCTTATATATATATATATCTATATAGTATATATATATATATATATATATATATATATATATCTATATATATCTCTATAGATATCTATATTATATATCTATATATTGTGTATGCATTTATATAAAAAATATATTTGGAATAGCGAAATATATTAACTTGCACATCGATCAAATGATATACGTTCAACATAACAGAAGAGCGGGTTGTTTCGTTGGATCAAACGGACGTATGGGTTGCACGGTTGTACTACGATAATATTACGCTAAAGGAGTGATGGAGATTTGGGTGTCGTTATGTCAATCAACAACACAACACGGCTGTCTGGCGCTGTTCTGTCAGCAAGCAATGAATGGGCAATTGCGACCAATCCTGTCATACACCACCTACGATCAGTGCCAAAGTTTTATAGATATATATTTATTTGTAATCATCAGGTGTCGAGTAGTTGATTTCACGCGACGCAGTGATGGCGCGATTTTGTCGCGCACCCCCAAGCATGACGTCGATCACAAGCACAAGCCGCGTGACGCGACGATGTTGCCAACAAGCCTATGCGGCGTGTCAAATGCAGCCAGCGGTCACTTTTCTGTAAACGTTTACCTGCCACGTTAGGTAGTGCAGGATACCTATAATTGAATCTCATCCAGCGCCGCTAAACAATACTGGCTACTACCGGGTTATAATATGAGTCTACATTAGTAGCAGGATTCATTCGGGCAGCTAATGCATGGTTTACAAGTTCCTGAGGTTATGTAATACAATATTTAGGTACTCTTTAGTCAAGGGCTCTACTTTCACGTGAAGCTGTACATGAGTAGCATTGTACCTAGACCTCTTGTTTTGCAGTATACTCGTAGTATGGGCTGCATTTATGGCCGAAGACAGCAATGCGCTCGATAAAGTGCATGAAAATATAGTAGCGATAGCGCTTTACATGGAGACTAGTCCTATGTTGTATTGTAGTACGACATAAATATATTGTATTGCCCAGTAGCAAGAACCAACATGCTACTGTTGATATCAACACGTAGAAAAACTGTGTAAACTAGAAAATAACAATTTGTGAAGCGAGCAACTTGTGGGATAGTTAGGTAACACCGCCCCCTAATGTGGCTCGAACTTTGCACATCAACTATTTATTCTCTTTTTTCTTTCCGCGTATGTTAAGATCAAAATAATCCTGTTAACAAAAGTGCGCGTTTACGGTACTAAATGATTGTTTTAATGATAACATCAGTCAATCGGAACCATGATCGACAACAGCACGTTGTCACAGAGGTCTTTATAACGCTGAACTTCAAATACTGACCAAAGGGTTGTTGCCGTTCTTTGATTCTCCTCTCGATGATAGGGCTAACCAGAGTAGTTGGACAGTCCCCCCTATAAGAAAAGCGACTAGCAAGCTTGATTGATAGAGCACCTCCCGTTGCTGATTGAGCCAGGCTTCGAGCTGTTAGTAGTCAAGGGGCTGGGGCTTGGTTACACGCCCTATCCTGTCCGCAATTGGAACTCATTAATTGACAGCTTTAGTCGCGCACTGAGATCTGCCGGCTTTCTAAGTGTGCTGGCACCCCCGGGCCTGGATGGAAAAAGACCTGACGGCCTGACTTGGACAGCGTAGCCGCATGCTTGTTTGGGACGCAACTGTAACCTACTCGTTAACCTCTTTGATGTGTCGGTGCAGGTGTGACCGAGCAGGTCATGGCCTCCAGGTTAGCTGACGCGTAACAATGCAGAAAATACTCTAGGATTGATTTATCCGCACGAATTTTGTCCGCCGGCGTTCGAGACTTTAGAGCTGTAGGCCTCCTCACTCAATCCGTTCATCAGCGATGGGTAGAAGCCGACGAGAGACCATAAAGCTCTGAATCCTTGTGTCAAGATGGACGGTCGCTCGACATTCAACAGGAAATGCTTGCGTCATGTAGGGTTGGTACATTGTTGAACTGGTAACCCTGGTTAGAAACTGGACACACTCACACTCGAAGAAATGTCTTCCTAAAGTGCTAACCGTTGCTAAGTCCTAAAAGGAATTTTATTTACTGTACGCCAGCGACGAATTGATAACAGCTGTAATGCATTATAGCCCAAATCTGTTACATTAAGAAACGCATTTTATATGAGTTATGCTCACGGAATAATCACTAAGTGCGAATGCAACCTGTGTGGAGAGTCGTGTGATCTGTATTACCACCAACAATGCACAAGAGCGACACCTCTGACGGAATTGATGTAGGACAGCTGTAATGCAAATGTATATAAACCAAATGCTGGTAAATAAATAAAGTCATTAATTAACAGTGACACCATAGCATCTCCCTATTTGTATTTTTGCAGTGAGAAAAAAATGCTTTTAGGCACACCCAAAGCCGGTAGCGTGGTACTCGGTGCCGATGCTGTTGGCATAATACTCACTAAAACATATTTTCTAAGTGGCCTCAGGTAGAGGCGAGGATCTAAAACCGTTCTTTATACTACTTCAACACATGCTTCTTCGTTAGGGTTGCGTGGGCAGAGCGCACATTGCATTCTGCACAAAATTATTTCGTTTAATGATGGTCGCGGCAAAATTCTTCATGATGTACCAGCTGTGGGTGCCGTACAAGATGGCCTACGCCATTTGTTTACATGCTACCGGGAGTTCCCAGTCTAAGAGCCGCGCCAGCTCCGCCCAGTCCGCATTAAACGCCGCTCATATTTTGAAGGTGTGTTTGATGTCTTCTTCTCCTAAGTCGCAGAGAATGCATGCTGACGACGGGGCACGTCTGATACAATGCAGGCATTTTCTGAAGGTGCCGTGGCCCGTTAGAACATGGGTCAGCAAGTAGAACAATGATTCGCCTTTTAAGCCACTCCCTATCATCAGGGATAACTAAGCGGGTCCAGAAACCCGGCTGCGTCGCCTATGACTCCATCCATCTATTGTTTCAAGCGTCTAGTGTCCGGCAACGTGCGTCTTCCTGAAAGATAGAGGAGCCCGCTCGACGGGCCGCGCTCTTCAGAACCCGTAGAATATGAACCCATGAAGTGTGCCAATATAATACTTAAACGGTTTTCTGGGTTTCATTAACCTAGAGAGAACTACAAATGCCGTCGTTCTGACGATTCTTGTTTCCTCGATCACCTCACCTACTGTACTGAACCGTGTCGCTCTCTCAGTTCCAGCAGAAATACGCATAAACCAAAATGTACCCTGTTTTGGTATGTAGAATGAACATATAATGTTTTGTCAAACATATTATGTTTATTCTAACATACCAAAACAGGGTGCATTTTTTCTTGTTGGTTTTATCAAATCACGTTTTGTGGTCCAATTTCTTTGTCAGCCGCATATGTATAAATGCTCGAACTGCCTTAGGAGACTCGGCAGGATACTAGTAGGTCTAAAAGCTAAAAAGGGATTTTGAGGGACGCGGTTTTTAAAAATTAGGACAAGTGGGCCTTTTTTTCAGCAGTCGGGGATGTCCTCGTCTGCAAAAAGGGTCTTTGCTATTTTCATTAAAAAATTGTAGGATGATAATGCCTATTTCTGTCACAAAAAAAAATTTCTCTTGTATTTGTGTGTTCTTAATAGAACACAGTTTTCAGAGTTAGTATTGGAACCGCCTTAGTATATAGCAATATGATGTAGAACTCTAAGTATGAGGTGATAAAAAAATGTGCTATATTCTATAAATACTATATATCACGGTAACCAACTACCCTAAAAATGCACTAGTTATTTCAAGTACGAGACATCCCGCCCAATTTTCAAGAAATACAGATTTTGCAGCAGATACAACGCACATAACACATTATACCGGTAGTTGCGTCAATGACTGCTAGATTAGTTACAGCTGCAAACATAGATACACCAGTGCCAACAAAAAAAAACAGCAACAATAGTAACAATAACGCGCGACAGCACACGCGATTTGGGGTCAGAGTTTTATGGACCAGGAGACGAGGCACTTGGTGACTTTCCATTCAATGTAATATATCGGCACCGAAACAGCCGTGTTTACTGTATAAATGTGAATTTAACAGTGTATATTTGGCACAAGACAATTCGCATTTTACAAAAAGGACGGATTGGTACGCCCCATTGCGTGTTCGTCTGCGCTACGCAGGCTCAAAGCAAATATCGGATGCAATCACCACCAAGCCGTCACTTCTGACGCCACTGGTGACTTGGGATTTGCGGTGTCGAGTGGTACCAAGTTAGCCATATAAGCAACTCCTGCTTTTGTTGACTCGCGCGACCCTCTAGGGTTTTTGTAAAGCTCGATTTTAAAACGCTTTTAACAGTCTAAGGCGCGATCGTCTGATAAAGGCCGTTGCATCTCACGCCCCTCATCTATTACATCACGTCGGATTGGCATCCTTCCCACATGGTTCTGCATGAACAAGTTATTTCGTTCGCCACCGGACTGCAGCACAGGGATGGATCTTTTTGCACTACCTCTGTCTTATGTAAGTAAAGGATCTCGTAGATTCGTTCAGGAGACCGTTAAACCTCTGGTACGTTGGCCTGTTAGGAGAGAGCGAGTACCACAGTAGACGAGGACACTCAGGGACAGGTCCATGACTTCCGTGTAACTACCGGTGTGGAGTTGAATCCGGCCAAATGCGAGGTGTGTCCGTTTGGCTCTGCCCATGAAATGCCATAGCGCAGAACGAGGCCCTAGACGTGCCGCTGACCAGAAGACCTTCTGCAGAGCTCTTAGGTCATGCGGTCTTCCTTGAATCCTAATACAACCAGGCCTCTGTGCGGAGGACGGCAGGTGTCCGGGCAGGATATACACCATTTTGCGCAAAGAAAAATGTTGGTTTGGCACGCAACTATTACGGGCTAGCCTCTAGTCCGTAATAGTTGCTCATTTTTGAGTTCACCTTTTTATGGTCGGAGGCGCATCTTAATTGCTTGCTATACGGCCGACCAGCAGTTGCAGAGAGCAGTAAGCCCAAAAAAAAAACATATGTGTCGGGTATCCTAACGAACCCTGCGTCTCGCGTTCTAATCGTTGGATGCATCTAGCGTTCGAATCAGGTAGCTGATCCGCAAAGTCGGCACTTCAGTAAGCCTATCATACGGTTATAGCAGGTTGTTGGCCTTCCTTAAACAACGTTTGAATCTTATCATACAGCGCGAAAACGCCGCCTCTGTTTGGGGCGAACACTTCTAAAATGGCCTTGTCCTGGCCACGACGAAACGAATGACACGTGGTAGTGACCACACATGCCCCCTAGGCACATTGGCTAATCCTGCGTGATATGTGTTGCATATATAATTAATGTATATCTACGGAAAATGAGGTGCTCCTTGACGGGTAATCTCGCACAATGGGGACAGATTTTCTCTTATGTACTTTTAAAGAGGTAAGTGTAAGGTAATAATCGAACGACCATTAGCGAACTAATTTTCAGCATTAAATATTGTATTTAATATATACATGTGAATGTTTAAATATTGTATTAATGGAAGTAAGCCTGACGTACATAAAAAGTGTTTAAACATTGGGTGTCCCGTACACAGAATGTGAATGCCTAGATTACCTGTACAAATACACGTATACATTGTAAATATTTCCCTATGCAAAACGATTTTTGTAAAGTAGTTCTTGACAAAAGACGTTTTACAGTTATGACGCACCTTCTTCGTCACACATAATACATGCAGAGTATGTTCTGTTTTTAAGGAAAGTTCCAAATAATCAAAACAAATATTTTTGACATGGAGCAGAGCACAAGGCCCGTGCTAACGGTAATTGCAAGAGGGGGACTAAGCCATCCAGAGACTGTGAGCTTCAAAGGGACGTTTATTAAAGAGCAGAAAATATCGAAAATGTGTAGGATGAAATGAAGGACCCAATAGGTAATAGTAAGATAGATCAATGTATACATGTCGCAAAAATGTATATTTTATATTATACATTAATACACAGGAAGTTGGCTAGGTAATTGAACAAACCGGCGGCACTGGGAGCATGGGAACACTGAACACACCGATTAAGCGAGACTTGCAAGAATACAACATGAATTACCCGCCGTGCAAGGGACGCGTGACTTTCATAATAGGAATAACTCGTTGAGACTGACAATATTTTGTATGAAATAGATGGCTAATATTTGTGAAAATAATTGCGAAACCGTTCATGTGTGGTCAATAATTTAAATCATTGTATATATATATATGGCATCAACTACGCAGCCCTCCTTGCGGTGATCACAAAACTATTGAAATACTCATAATTAAATTAAAAAAACGTATTAAAAGCACGAGTTATGGCCTCTTGCGTTTGAAATCCTGAGTGGTTCTGGCGTTCGGATCAGGCAGCCAATCCACATGGCCGGCAGCTTGTTGGGCTTGCCACCCGTTGACAGCAGATTGTCTTCCTTCTTTAAGCAACGTCGGGATTATGACATACAACATAGAAGCGCCGCTACTGTTTGAGGAACATTTTTCTGAAGTGGTCTTGGCTTGACCCAGACAAAATGGACACGTGATAGTCACTAGACATGCCCGTTAGACAAATCGTAACATAATGATTATGCCTTGTTTATATATATATATATATATATATATATATATATATATATATGTGTGGCGATATAAATACTTGTTTTTGAAGTCGCGCATACATTTCGATGCCTGTTACTGGCCTTACCATACCGTAAAGACCACACGATATTATGGGCCAGTTAAACAGACAACTCACACAAACAGGTGACGTAATTCGTATTCACCGTTTTCCGCCGATTACCAGACGACGTGGATGGTCGACATTTTGAATTGAGTCGACGGCCAGGGACGAAAGGGTATAAAATTTCGTCCCTAAATCGCAATCAAGCGAATAAACACATTAGCCTACGGCTTTGTATATATGTATATGTATGTATGTATGTATATATATATATATATATATATATATATATGTATATATACTTATCTAACTATGTATCTACATATCTACATACACACCTATGTACAGGCATACACAACGTGTCGGAACATACAAAAACGAGACGTAACAGCAGCCGCCAGCCGGCATTCGCTGCTATCGTCGTTGTTTTGGTGCTCTGCTGTCGTTACTCGACGCGTAGTATGATAAACCAAACACACAAACAAACGGTGGACGACGCCCAATAAAAAATTATGCCACGCCAACGCTCGACGTCCAACATTGCTGATAACGATGAACTACTATGAGACACAATTGCGTGAATATTACAACAACAACAACCACTACTACTACTACTACTACAGCTACTATTACTACGAATACTACACAAATAAATGAATGAATGGGTAAGTGAGTGAGTGAGTGAATAAGCGACCAGCGGGAAGACGATGCCATTTTGTGGCCGCGTTGTATTGCGTTACGTCGGTCGATCGAATTAACCAGCGACGAGCCAGCCATCATCAGTGGTTGGCTGATCATCGACAGCTGCGCGCTGACGAGGAGTCGCCTGTGCTCTCGTGGTTGAGAGGCAAAGAAAAGCTTGCCCGCGACAACCATATGTACATATATCTATAGTCTAATCATACGACCATTGTCTCACTACGACTAGCCAGCTTCTACTACTGTTGTTGTTGTTAGTGTTGTTGTTGTTGTTGGTGCTGTTGTTGCTGTTGTTGCTGTTGTTGCTGTTGTTGCTGCTGTTGCTGTTGTTGCTGTTGTTGCTGCTGTTGCTGTTGCTGCTGTTGTTGCTGTTGTTGCTGCTGTTGTTGCTGTTGTTACTGTTGTTGCTGTTGTTGCTGTTGTTGCTGTTGTTGCTGCTGTTGCTGTTGTTGCTGTTGTTGTTGCTGTTGCTGTTGTTGTTATTGCTGCGTACGCGCACATACACACAAAAACGGTTGGTTGCCAGTCCCAAGCAACCATCCAGCCTTTCGGTAGCAACGGTTGTTGCCTGCTAACGGTTCGTCCGTTGTTCGTTAGCGAGTTTCTTCTCCGTTACCTGTCCCCACTCCCTTATGAGAGGCAGGCACAGCACCAATTCAGCACCAGGCGAAGCAGCAGCAGCAGCAACAGCAGTAGCCGCAGCAAGCCGTATAGTTGTCGTGGTTATTTGTAACAGCTTGTCTGTCACGTGAGTAAAGTCGACGCCCGCCTGCCCACGGCTTCGGCTTTTAGGCACAATTTGCGTTTTTGTGTCCTTGCCGTGGTGCTGTTTTTAATAGTATTTATGCATGTCTATATATATATATATATATATATATATATATATATATATATATATATATATATGTGTGTGTTTACAAAACGTATACATGTATATAGATAGATAACTAGCGAAATAGATGCAGCCCCAAAAAAGTGCAGAAGCAATCGGCCACAATCGGTTTTGAACGAGCTAGTTCAGTTGACACACGTTTGCCCACGAACCAGCCAGACAGCCCGTCCGTTAGTCAGTCCAGTTCGGTTGTCGGCAACGCGTCTCCGCATCTTGCGCATTGCTCGCAATGCAAATATTCGCCGACAAAGCTTAGCCAGCCGCTAGCAATCCGCCTCCTCTTGATCGAACTGTATCGGCCCATCATCGCATTGTTTACGGGTACAGGTTTTCGTTGGCAGGACGTGGAGGAAACGAATACACGTCCATAACACATTCACAGGTGCAGCGTCTTGCAGCGTGCGCGGCATTGGTGGGGACAGCCTTTAAACCAACAACTGCGGCTGTATTGGTATGTGTTGTGTGTGACGGCTTAAGTCTATGACGGCTTAAGTCTATATATTCGATTCGAGCGACATCACGGACACAAATGAAATCGAGAGTAATGCAATGCAGATGGTGGTCGTGAAGGAGATCAGAAAAATGAAAAACAATGAAAGGGGGAACTCCAGCGGAAACAAACTCGGACGCCGGCAAATTTGTTTAGCTATCGTTTAATGTTCAACGATGCACGCTCTTCTAGGGAGACACATACGTTGGTCGAGGCATTCTTTGTAGTTCAAGATTCAAAAGAAAATCACAAGTAAGAAAAAAAACAATAATATCATATGTTTAATCGTTGTAGTACCATATGTTTTCCAAATAAACACTTTCAAGCAGCATTTTGCAGACCATGCCATGTTCAAACGCCTCAACATTTTAGATGTAAAAGCGATACTGTCATAAACACTTTTCAATGTTTTTTAAACATAATGATACGTTCAAGTACGTCAAGTATGCGACTATGTCACGATGTCGAGGGTGAAACGATTGTTATCAAAATCGATGAACCAGCCAAAACAACGATAAAGGACGTAAACCACGAATAAATTTAAGGGTGTTGCAAAAGTTTATTTCATTGAGCAAATCATTTAACAAATCACTTTACACAGCAAATAATCAAACCAATCGCTTATTTGCGGTAGACGGCTAGACAAAGATCGCCCGGCGCAGATCGCGTGATCGGCCTGCAACTTCCTAACTAGTCGCCCATAGCTGCCAGTATCGCATGTGCATCATGCATTCCCGTGTCAAAAACCTCCCATGTCAAGAAAGGATCATTATGATCCATGCCGATAGTTTGACTTGGTCTAGCGATTTTTAATAGAATCACATTTGCGGTTTACAAGTGAGTTTAGCACATGACTAAAAAAAAGACGGCAGGAAAGCCACGTATATCGGTATTAGGCCGTTATAGTGTTTAAAAGGTCTAGCACACAAACTTGATAAGCTTCGATTCCTCTAGGATCAAAAGGCTCATGCCTGCAATCAATGTCAGGAAAGTTATTAGTTTTAGCAAAGCAATACCTAGCACGACTGGCGTTGCCATTGCTTCGTTGAGCTCATCCAGTAGGGCTGCAGCCGTGCCACCGAAAGTCATGATTTTTTTGGTCAAGTGACATGTGGCAAGCGCTAGCCATTACGTGCACTGATTATAGTATTTATTGACATTTCACGGGCACGAAGCGTAGTTTGTCGAGCTCGCCACATGATCTAGACAAAGCTTGAATGATAAGTGCAGTAATTTGAGGTCTCAGTATGTTGTGCCTCTAGATGTGCATATGTTGAAGTGGGAGTGCGATACTTTGTCGTGATCAAATATCACTCTTTCGGTACTCGACACATTGATTGCTTCGCAATAAGTGCAGAAGATTCGATTCGAGGATTGTACTTCAGCGGGTAGTTGAAGCACCAAGGGGAACCGACACCGCCCAAGTACTGGTGGACGACAGAAATTTCAGAGGCAAAAATACAGTAAAAAGACTGGCGGTGGCCCGCAGAGCTCACGCAAGAAAACGTGCTTGCGACTGCAACATCTCGACGTTCGGAAAAGTTCTTGACAAGTGAGGCAAGCTGCCAATTTAGACGGACAATACGCGTACGTAGAAGAGCTCACTAGTGGAAGTTATGAGAGAACGCCAAATCAAACTCTGGGCAATATATCGCCGCATTGCGGTGAAGAAACTGAAAGTGATGCAGAATCAGCTGAGACCGACGAAAGAGCATGTCTGTTATGAAAGTATTTCCAGAAATGCCCTAGAAGGTAGTTTTTCATAACTGCCCAGTTACACCGGCGCAATCTGTACAGTAATCGATCTCAGATGCGGCGACGGAATCGCATGAAAAATGTGGTGCGGTTGAGATGAGTCACTAACCCAGTAATACGAATCTGTCGACCTTACAGCATTTGACTTGGCAAGAGAGATATCGTTGAACTTTACAATATGGAACCATGTTTACTTAAGACAACTGCGAAATGTAATATCGCCAGATGAAGTTGATGCAGATATGGATAAGCTAATGAGTGTAAGCAGAAATGGGAAGAAAACACCCGATATACATGTATGGCTCCATGGGGAGATGGCCTACCACTTAATCCAGATGCTCAGTTGTCACGGCTGCTTTCAGCAACACCTACATTTTGTCCAACAGAATATGCCCACTACTTAAATCGCTTTTTAGTAAGGGCTATGCTTCGCGTAGGCCTGTGCTAGTGGAAGATTATGACTCACCAGTGTCGCACATGACGCACTGGGCGTCCGGAGTTTTATCCATACTATTCATGCATTTTTCAAAGCACCCGTGCGTCAGATAGTACGTGATGTCTCCATACTCTCTGTTAAACCATTTTTTTAGTTCGGGGATAGTCTGACGGATCCACGGCTTTGGTACGTATGCTAATGTTTTGCAGGTTTCAACAGGCAGCCGGTTTGGCGGCATGATATAGGTACTGTTTACGCTCAGCGTAGTACTACTCAGTTAGCTCGGTTCGCTATTCTTCCAGCTGTTTATTTGCGGATAACACACAAATTGTTTATGTTAATTTATATTTCTAAATATAAAATTAATCATACCGTTTAGGTAAAAAAAAATATATATGAACCCAAATGTCATGCTCCAACCGTGAATGGTTGATAGCATTGCATAAATGAATTGTATATATATATATATATATATATAGAAAATATTGTGATGATGTATTAATCATTTACAATACGTTTGCACACTCGGCAGTGCTCGCCTTCTATATATATATATATATTTATATAAATTTGTATATATATATATATATATATATATATATATATATATGTATATATATACATTATTTCATAGTATAATATGCATAAAAGTTCAGTGCTAAGCGGTGCCTTTTTCAACCCGGAAAAACTACCACCTAGCTTTTCTCGGGCGTTAATTCGAGGCCGTCCCGTACCATCCACCAATCGTTCACTTTAGCAATCACTATGCTAGTTCTTCCTTGTTGCGTGTCTCGCTCACGTGCTGGGAGTAGGATGGCTGGGTCGTCTGCGTACGCGACAGCCTAGCTATTCTGGTGAAAGCGTCTGCAGCCAGTCTGCAGAGTCGTCGCACGCTATGTTCCAAAGCAGAGGCATTAGTATGGAGCCTTGAAGGACATCGGCAGTCATGGTGAACTTTGTGTTCTCATGAACGACCGACCGGCTGCGGAGGTAGGCTATGCTGTTGTCAAGACACAGCGAGGGAATCCTTTTTGAGCCACTACGTCTATAAATAGCCAGCCAATTGTGTGAGTTAAAGACGTTGCAGACATCCTTAAGGACGACCTTGCAGAGACTGGATTACTGGTTGTTTAATCTTTGCCTGTTGGCCTCCTCTAGAACAAGGCCAATGGCTCTTTCAGTCGATGGTTTGTTTTGCGGAGGCCGAGGATGCTTATCTTCCTTCCAATTCTGTCGTTAGCCTTATATTGATTACCGTTTCGAATTTTTTCTCAGGGTATGCAGAAGACATATTAGGCCGAACGCGCTGGGACCAGTGAGCGGCTATCCTAGTTTTCTTGCAGCCAGAGTCGCCATCTTTGACGAAGCTGAATAAATCATCTATATCCAAATTTGTCCCGCCAGCTGGCGTAAGATTCCCAGTTGGTCTTGAAAAATAATCTTTACAGCTTCCACCGTGCTTTGCGGTTTGCCTATCGTTTTTTAGTGACAGCTACTTCTCCTTGTGTACGCCACGACCGCTGTCACGTGTTTTTCATTCATGTGCCGCATTCACACGGCATAGATAATATTGATTAAATCGTATTTGCCAAATAGTCCAACGCTGTAAAACGTTGGTTCAAATAAAAAAAAACAATTGCGTTGTCGTTATTCGTCCTCTGTATTCCGTAGAAAGACTGTTAAGCCTCTGTTTTGTCAACAAACAACATAGGGCTCAACAAAACACAAAATCCGATAAGGGTGTAGTATCTTTTCTTGTCGGTAGTGTTGGCTAGTTGTTATTAGACTGCGATACGGCACACATCACAAACAGTGTGTGTGTGTACTATATCGCATTTTACCTCCTGCTTTAACCAGATCATAGTCTTCTCATTACACCGGGCGTGATTGCGCGTTTATCTGCAGTGAAGAAATGTAACAGCAGCAAGCCTCAATTTAAATATCATTACCACCAGAGTTGCCATGCTCTTGACTACAACAACTGTCACGAATACAACTCCGAATATACTGCTACAAAGGCCAACGGTTTGTACGTCGACGCAAAGCGGCCACCAAGCGCGCCCGCCCACGGTAGCAGCCCACTTACTATCGCAGGCGCTCACTATTCGTGTCACCTTTATTTGTTCACGCCGTTGTTGTTGTTGCTGCTGTTGTTGTCGATGCTGTTGTTGTTGTTGTTGTTGTTGTCGTTGTTGTTGCCTCTTGCATTGTTGTTGTTGTTTTGTTGCTGTTGTTGTTGTTGTTGTTGTTGTTGTAATGTTGTTGCTGTCCTTGTTGTTGTTGTTGTTGTTGCTGTTGTTGTTGTTGTTGTTGTTGTTGTTGTTGTTGTTGTTGCTGTTGCTGTTGCTGTTGTTGTTGTTGTCGTTGTTGTTGTTGCCTCTTGCATTGTTGTTGTTGTTGTTGTTGTTTTGCTGTTGTAGTTGTTGTTGCTGTTGTTGTTGTCGATGCTGTTGCTGTTATTGATGTAGTTGTTGTCGCTGTTGTTGTTGTTCTAATGTTGCTAATTTAGCTGCTGCCCGAGGAAATAATAGTTTTGATATGGTTCTTGCTGTTCTTGTCATCACTTGTTCTATTGTGTTGTTGATCTTATTCCTGTCGTTGTCGTTGTTGTTGCTGTTGTTGTTGTTGTTGTTGGTGCTATTTTTGATACCCCCCACACTCCAGTGGCCGCGCTTCGGCCTCTGCTCGGTTGCGGATGATAGCGCGCCATCAGCAAGCAGGTAATTTAAATCAGGCGCAAAACGGTGGCGGATTTGTTATGCAACCGTACATTTTTCTTCAGTTGTGCTTGTTTATTATTACAACGCTAATGTGTTGCTATATGACACCGTGTGTGCGATAACTAGCAGCCTTTTTTATTGCCGACAACGAAGGCGACGTTTAATACTCACAACAAAAGCAGCAACAAGAGCAGCAACAGCAACAAGAGCAGCAACAACAACAACAACATGATTATTACTTGCAACAACATTGCTTTCTACCGTTACAATATCAACTAGCATGCGGCAAGTACTGCTGGGACACCTGTTTCGATTGCATCTACTAGCACGACGGTGACGAAGGCAATAACAAGTATAATGTCTTTATATAATTCTAGCAAGGAGAACAACATTAATAAGAATATTCAATACAAGTACAATATTAGCAGCAATCTTAACTGACAAAAATACCACAAGAGAAGCACCAGCAACAACAACAACAACGACAAAAGCAGCACCAGCAACAACAACAACAACAACAACAACGACAAAAGCAGCAACAGCAACAACAACCACTGTTACCCAAATAGTAACAACAACAACAACAACAATAACACCAACAACAGCAACAATTACAACGTCAACAACAACAATAACAACGTCAACAACAATAACAACGTCAACAACAATAACAACGTCAACAACAACAACAACGACAACAACAACAACAACAACAACAACAATAACAACGACGACGACAACGCAAGAAGCAACAACAGCAGCAGCAGCCTAACAAATAGTCAATAATGGCTATGATTTAGTAGTACCGGATTTGGTTACCCGTAATCGGTAATGTCGTTGTCGCTGTTTGATTGGGCGCTTCGGGTACTGTGGGCGCTGTATAGCGCTGTCATTCATAGAGGCGCGCTCGCGGGGTGATGGTGGCGCTATGCCCAGCTGTAGCCGAGGCAGGTATTACAGCGATGCGTAACGGTGACTTTCAACAGCTACGACAGCAATAGCAGCGGCTGCTGCAGAAGCAGAGCGGCATTGGCGACAACCGCAGCTGCACCGGCAGCAACAGCAGCCGCCACGTGAACCAACTGTTTCCTTCGAACGAAGCAGTTGGTCAACGCCATTGATTCGATTGATTCAGGGTGACGCCGATGCTGGTGGTGGTGGTGATGATGATGACGAAAACAGTGACGACAGACGATATGGCTGAATAATGCAGTTACTCCGAATGCAGACACTTTTACATGACTACAAAGAAATAAACCACAACAGAACAAAACCAAACAGCAACAATAACAACAGCAACAACATATTCATAGCTCAGTAGCAAATTATCAACAATTGAGTAAAGCAGCATAGACGACAGCCGTGACTGGCCGGAACAGCACAACAATACAAGAACACAACAACGACGTCAGAAGTAACAGTACAAACAACGAGGGTACGAGTGAAAATTGTACGATTCTTTTTTGTATGTTATTAGGAATATGATTATCATCATAATCCTATAAAAAAACAGCAACAGTAATCACATTTATTGCCAACAGAAACAGCAAAAATGGTTTTGAAAAACGATGTAAACGAGAATAACAATGACGACCACAGCACAATTGTAACATGCACAAGAGTGGCAAACATTTCACGTAACCATCAGTTAACAACAACAACCACAACCACAACAACAATAGCAACAACAACCACAAGCAAAACCACAACAACAACAACGACAACAATAACAACAATGTGAACTAACTGGATGGTTGATGTCCGAACTATTTCTCGGTTTTTCCTCACGCTATATCCCTAAATGAATTTCTCGTCGTCTTTGTTTTTATTGTTTTATTCGTGTTTTTAGCGTTGTTGTTACAAGGGCTTTCAAGCCTTGTTATCACTGTTGTTGTTGAATTTGTTGCGCCTGGTGGTACTGCGTTGGATCTTTATATTATAGCACACGCTGATTGCGTCCTGCTAGTAAATAAAGATGTGGCGACAGGCGCTCGCTACGGATGCCTAGTTACGGCGAAGAAATATACGCGTTTGTAGTGCGGGAAAAAATGCCTCTTCAAAACACCACGAGTCTCATTTAATATAAGTTGTAATTGGAATATAAATTCGTACACTGATGGATTGTGAAATAAACTGACTACTTTACTAAATATACCGGTCGGGCTAACGTGCCGGGATGTCAGGTAGATGACGTTGAGTCAATGATGCCAGATGTTTAGATCAGAGGCGGCGTGGCATGTGTAGCTACTGCGCAATACTACCTGGTGTTTAGTTAGCTTGATCGCAGGTTCGATCCCGGGTATGACCATTCATTTCTTGTGTTCAAACATGTCAAGTATTTTTCACAAACGCCTTCATAAGGATGCAGTATTTTCGAGCAAAGCCAAAAAAGTACCAAAAGAATTGACAATGGGAGAGCTAATTAGTCTTACGTATCGAAGAGGGTCTGGTCGCACTTGATCGAAAATAATATATAAAATATTTGAATTACGGATTCGTTAGCGTCTTAGGGGCTTACTTACTTAGCGCTATGCATAGAAATAACAAAAGTAATTCATTCCCCTTTTCGGCTAGGTAAAGCTCACATTTAATCTTCGTTCATTTATTAGTGCCTAGCTTGAAGCCACAAGTTCTACGCTGTCCCAAGCATCTCTTGTATAAAACCCACAGGAAAATGCAGCATTCCGAACAAATCAGAAGAACTTCCTAACAAAGGCCAAACATGGGTGTATAACCCAGTGAACCCTTGAGCAAATAGTGTGAGAAAACCTTGAGATAGAAAACGTGTGGGAGTCTTAAAAACTTTCCTGTTGCGATTTCAGGTACTTGCGATACTCTACCTCCAGCTTGCTCTACATAAAACCAAGCATTGTACTTGACAGACCCCAAGCGCACTCGGGGGGGAATCCCGGGTGCGCTTGGGGCTGGCGGTTGGCGGCCACCAATCCAGCACATAACCAGTAAAGTCGTCAAAGTTCCTCAGAACCTATTTCGTATCCTCCCACGCGAGGAAGGCGCGGGCGAATCTCGGCGCCGCCTTCTGGTGTCAGTTGCCGCCGAATCTACGGCACTGTACGCAGCGGCGGTGCGGACGAACATGGCGTTGTGTACAAGTTGCAATCGCAGTGCCCTGCGGGCCGCCCAGAGGATCATGATACGCAGGATATACAGAACGGTTAATACGGACGTTCTGTTGATGCTCGCACACCAGCTACCGTGGGATCTACTGGCGACTAAGCGCAGTGAATGACGCCTCGACGGAGACGTCGCTTGGACACGGGCGAGAGAGAAGACTCTACATGACTGGGCTGTCGCCTAGGCTCACCCCCATTCGAAGACAACCGCAGCCGGTCGACCCGGTCGTTAACCCCAGATCTCAATAGCTGGTAGAGAGCCCCGTTCAAAGCCTTTTAACCTACAACGTGACACAAATCCTGACTGCCTGCACACGGCCAGTTTCAGGTGTATATGTGCAGAACCCGTAAATCCTCAACGGACACCTGTGTGCTCTGCATTTCCGGAGAGCCGGATGACGTGGATCACACAGTGGCCAACTGCTCGGCACTGCACTACTTCTGCACAGGTACAAACTACGCAGGCACTGGTCATTGGCACGAGGATGATGTCCAGCCAGTCTGACTGGAATGAGGGACTCAAGTACCTAGATGCGCTGATGCGGGAAAAGACGCATCTGAAGGAATTTCGACGAGCGCGGCTGACTCGCCCCCCCCCCCCCCCCCCCTCCGGTTTATAACAAGGAGGCCCAGGCCGCGGTTGAGTGGGAAAATCTCGCCTTCTGGCCTTGATGTACTGCCAGACACTTCCAAACTGGGGGGGCTGGGGGAGGTGCTTTTTAGTGGGTATTACACGCGGACTCCACCAGGGATATACCCCTTAAATTACTCAGCAGACTCACAATAGCTCCCCTCAAACTCTACCAAAGGCTCATATTTTTTAGAGATTTTCTCATTCTCTACCTTTTATATAAGCTGGTCTCCGGTCCCAGACAATCTCACGCACACCTTAAAGACCTAGACAAAGAGATCAGAAAGGTTGTTAAGTCGAAATGGCTTAAGCTCGGAAACTCGGTGCCGAACGCCTACCTCTAAACGCACACAGCACACGGCGGTCTGGACATTCTGGCTTTTCCCGTCTTACAGCACTATAGCACTCACGCACCCTGGAGTCCAATTAATGCTAACCACCAAGCACTTCAAAAAGATCTTGCGAAAAGAAGACTTCTTTGCGAGCGCTTGGGAACCTCCATTGAGACCGCTACACAGGAGACCGATTACTGGTCTCAACAACTACACACCACGCTCGATGGGGCACATTTTAAAAAACGCACGAAACACCCTTTGTACATTACTGGATTAAGGGTATGCCCTACCTATCTGGTAAGGAGTATATAAACCCACTAAAGCTCAGGATCAACGCACTACCAACGCGTGCCAGATTGGCCAGGGGACGCCCGGGCTACAACAAACGTTGTAAGCACGGGTGTCATGCGCCTGAGACGTTGGCTCATGTCGCTATGGTGTGCAATACAACACACAAACAAACTATAAGGAGACATGACGACGTCTGTGATCGCGTGGCGCGTCTTTTCCGCGAGAGGGGTCATGAGATGGTTCGTGAGCGAGTATTCCGTCGACCGGGCGCATCAGGTTTAAAGCCCGACCTCGTAATAACAGCACCTACCGAGGTCTGGGTATTAGATGCAGAGGTTTGCGGCCTGGACAGGGAACTGGCTTATGAGCGGCGCTCCCCGACCCGCAAAAACCTCGCAGACTCGGACCCATCACTATCTCTAAGAGTGGTGTATGAGACTCCGAGTCTGCGAATACGCTGTTGGGGCTCGGCGTCACGAAGAGGAGTCTTATGGATCTTACCGTCTTAACGTTGCAAGGGACTTTGGAGGATATACCACCGAGTTGATAAGAGCGGGGGCTGCCATCAAGCAAGGACACGGACAGCTGATTCCTAACTTCACGTGACACCCTTTTATCATCATTATTTGTTAAGGCGAGCACTGCCGAGTGTGCAAATGTATTGTAAATGGTTAATGAAACATCACAATAATATATAAATATATATATAAAGAAAATTCTGGACTTTTGTACCGGGAACGTGCGTATATTTAGACACATCCATATTTATTGTTGAAGCAACGCTTTATTTGATATTTATAACACCGATGGTCGAATGATTCTTCGTATCCTACTTTCGAATGACGAACGCGCAATATTTCAATCATAACACCTAGCAACGTGGTCTGAAATCATGGTTTGGTCAGCCTACTGAGCCTTATCGGGTAAGAATTGAGAAACATTCTGATTGGCGAGACGTAATAGATACTCTACTGTGTCCTATGCCTATATTTTTGCAACGTCACACTTGCAACTCTAACGAGGCGGATTGCACATAATAGTCAATGCCCTTTAAAGCATTCGTAACCGTTTCGATTAACAGGGCTATATTTTTAACTCGTTGTTTCATTTGAGTTGAGAGCGTAGGTTTATTAAATTATTTGCAGGGCATAGAAAGGAGCGGCACCATCCACATGAAAATGCTGTGCCCTCTCGTATATATATGTATACATTGTGTATATATTTTATATCATATATAAACATAGAGAATAATAACACGCATATATATATATATATACGAGGTGTGTTCAATCGTTATCGCGACTTTTGAATTTTCGCGGGTTACGTATATTCGAATTTCGATTTTTTTTGTGGCGTTATGTTGGTACTCATGTCTCTCACTTATGCCGACAAGCTCGGCCATTTTGAATGTTCACTTAATTGTTGACAGCTGCTTTGCTTGCACGTGTTTTGGATCGTCTTCGATTTTTACCTATTCAAAAAAATGGATCAAAGAACCTGTATCACATTTTGTGTGAAAAACGAAATTAAGTGCGCGGATGCATTCCGAATGTTGACTGTGGCATACGGAGAAGCTACCTTGGACCGAAGCAACGTTTATCGGTGGTACAAAATGTTCTCAGAAGGCCGAGAAGATGTGAACGACGAAGAGCGTGCCGGACGCCCGAGCACTTCAACAACAGACGAAAAAATTAATGAAGTGGAGAAAATGGTATTGGCCAATCGTCGAATCACCGTTAGAGAAGTTGCTGAGGACCTAAACATATCGATTGGCTCGTGCCATTCGATTTTTATCAATGATTTGGGCATGAGACGGGTCGCCGCGAAATTCGTACCAAAATTGCTCAATTGCGACCAAAAACAGCATCGCATGAACATTGCTAATGAGATGTTGGACTCTGTCCGCGACGACCCAAATTTGCTCCAGAGGGTCATAACAGGTGACGAATCGTGGGTTTATGGTTATGACGTGGAAACCAAAGCTCAATCATCTCAATGGAAGCTGCCGCGCGAACCAAGACCGAAAAAAGCGCGCCAAGTTCGGTCGAATGTGAAAGTTTTGCTGACAGTTTTCTTCGATTGCAGGGGCGTGGTGCATCATTCTTGCCACAGGGTAGAACGGTCAATAAGGAATATTACCTGCAAGTTATGCGCAATTTGCGCGAAGCAATCCGCCAGAAACGCCCGGATTTGTGGAAGAACAAAAATTGGCTTTTGCACCACGATAACGCCCCTGCTCACACATCGTTGCTTGTGCGCGAGTTTTTGGCCCAAAACAACACACTAATGATGCCGCAGCCACCGTATTCCCCAGATCTGGCCCCCTGTGACTTTTTCTTGTTCCCTAAACTGAAGAGGCCCATGAAAGGACGACGTTACGCTACGCTTGACGAGATAAAGACGGCATCGAAGGAGGAGCTGAACAAGATAAAAAAAATGGTTTTTTGAAGTGCTTCGAAGATTGGAAAAACCGTTGGCACAAGTGTATAATATCTCATGGGGATTACTTTGAAGGGGACAAAATAGATATTCATGAATAAATGAATAATTTTTGAAAAAACACAAAAGTCGCGATACGTTTTGAACACCATATGTATATATATATATATATATATATATATATATATATATATATAGGTAGTTCCATAAGTTCTTAGAATGAAAACCAAGAATTTTCCAAATCATGTTTTTAAATTTATCTTATTCGATATACTCCCCGAGATGCTCAATACACTTTTCCCACCAAGATTTCAGAGCTTTTATACCTCTTAAGTAGAATTCCGCGTCTTTAGACTGAAAATAGGCATTGACAGCAGCCTTAAATTCTTCATTGCTGGAAAAACGCTTTCCACCGAGACTATTCTTCAAATGTTCGAAGAGGAAATAATCAGAGGGGGCCAGGTCTGGAGAATAGGTAGGTTGTTCAATAAGTTCGAACCTCAGTTGGGCCTGTTTTGCCGATGCTTGCCGGGACTTGTGTGCAGGAGCATTGTCCTGGTGAAACAGGAAAACCTTCTTCTGCAAAGCGGGCCGTTTCACGATGAGTTCTTGTTAAAGGCAGTCCAACAGTCTTGCAGAATATTCTCCTGTGATCGTTTTACCGCTCTCAAGGTAGTCGACCAGCATTATTCTACGTTGGTCTTAAAAAACTGTAGCCATCACCTTTCCGGTCAATGCCGTTGTCCGCACTCTCTTCGGAGGTCCTTCATCAGGTGCACACCATTGGCAAGATGCTTCTTGGGTCTCGGGAGTGTAGTGATGGACCCAGCTTTCATCGACGGTCATGAATCTGCGCCAAAAATCCGACGGATTGTTCGACATCTTGGCCAAATTTCGCTGTGAAGCGAAAACAGGCGCGTTTTTTTGGCCTTGGTTGAGCAAATGCGGCAGCCATTTTTCTCTGAGCTTTTTCATCGTCAAGTTCTCGTGCAGGATAAAATGCACACTATCCAAACTGATCCCCAAGGCCTCCGCTATCTCCCTAATGTTCACTCGCTTATCTGCGGCAAAGATTTTCCGCACTTTTTCCACGTTTTGCTCATTAGTTGCCGTTTTTTGGCCTCCTGGACGTAGTTCATTCTCGGTGCTCCTGCGACCTCTTTTTAACACATTAATCCAGTTGGAAACAGTGGCAAAACATGGCGCAGAGTCACCGTACGTCTCAACCAACCCAATTTTTACTTGGGTCGCATTCCAACCTTTGAAATAAAAATGCTTGATAACCACTCGAAACTCTTTTTTCTTCATTTTTAAAAATCACGCCGATACGTTGCACGGGAAAAGCTATCAAACGAAATCGCAACGGCCAATCACCATAATATTTTGAGTGCTAGCATTCGAAAAGTTGCAGTTCCTAATAGCGGTGGAAGCGCGCCAAAATTCGAATTCTATATTGTATATATAGTCAATTTATCTGTTCATATAAGTTCACTATGTTAGTTTTTTTTACCACTTTGAAGTGGGCAATTATCTCCGCGTGAACGTGTGGTCACGGGTTCTCTAACCCAGGGTTAGCCCAGTTCAACAAAGTGCTCCGAACAGACGCTTCATTCCCTAGTTGAATGTCGAGCGACAGCCTCTGACACAAGAATTCAGATGCTCTCGAGTCTCCTATCGAATGATTAGGACTTCTACAGATGCGCTGAATCAACTTGACCGTAAGGGAGCCTGCAGCTCCCATAGTCTCAAACGCCAACGGACAAAAATCGTGCGGATAATCAACGCTTGAATTTTTCTGCATTTGTTAGGCTTAGCTTACCTGGATGCTTGACTTGATCGGTCCGCACCTGCACCGACCATCGAAGGGGCTAATGAGTCGGTTACAGTTGCGTCCCAAACGAGCATGCGGCCACGCTCAAAGGGCGTCAAAGTCAGACCGTCAGGTCTTTTTCCATCATCCCTCGAAAGCGGAAAGCCGGCAGATCTAAGTTCTATACATATATTTTGCTGCTAAATATAAAACACACACACGCATATACATATATATATATATATATATGTCTTCTTACTAATAACATTTGTGGATGGAAGCTTCGGAATGTTTGTTACACCGATTTGGCTGCTCGGAAATCACATCACAATATGTGCAACTGCAAGAGAACAAGCTAACAAATTAAAAAACTAAACATTTCGATTATAACACACCAACATTAATTTGCGGTACGATTAAAGTAAGCTTTACGTTCTAAAAGAGCATACAGCTAGAATATTCACAGAGAAGCGAAATTGGCGTGCATGCGGGCGGGTCATATGCGAGTTCTTATTGGCCCACTAATGAGAATTATGTGCATTGCTGATGATTGTATTTCAACTAACCATTAAACCACACCTTGTATACATGAATTCATTTTAGAGCATTAAGGTTTGTCGCTCGGATAGTCTATACCCACATATTTTTTCTCATTTTTTTCCTTAAATATCCTGATGGAGAAAATGTTGCTAAAGTACAGAATTATCGTGTCCCATTCGTCAGATGCCTTGCTGCAATATTAGCTCGCGGGAAGAGGTGCATATATATATATATATATATATATATATATATATATATATAAACCACGTTGTTAGTCAATCATATAAATATATATATATTTAATACGCAAGAGAACTAGTGTCAATATATGCATATCTGGCAGCTCTCAATTGCCGGGTTTGTGCGCCCAGTTTAAATCAGTATCGGCGGTGCGTGTTGTTGTGTCTGCGCTGTGGTCCGCGAGCACAATGGCACCCATTGTCGCGATGTGACAAGACCAGTGTTGCCTTCAGTGCCGGGCGGGGGTGCGGGGGTTGAAGACAACGCTAAGGTATTCCAGCGTACAGTGCCGGTGTAATGACTCTGCAGATTGAGCGCCTTTGACCGCCCGCCCTATCATTTCCCCCCCGTCTCTCTCTCGCGCGCGCTTTTCAAGTGCTTTCGCGCTTGATGTTTCATGGCTGACTATTCGTCACACCAACCACAGTGTGCAGGCAACGGCGTTAAATAACTACACAGGTGGCCGCCTGTTGTCCATGAGTGTAGGTAATAAATGAATGGAACGGCCCTGGTACCCTCGTACGCCAGCTAGTGAACGAGTTCCGTCGACGACGACGGCAACAAAAACAACAACAACAACACGAATATCTGCGCGCAAAATCAACGTCCCACGGATTTTTCATTCGCTGGCGGCATCATAATGGACATTGTCATAGGGTAAGAGGTACCTATAACATTGGCTTCTCAACAATAACGGCGTAGTGTCAACGCAGCAGCAGCAGCTGCAGCAATACCAACAACAATACCACAACAACAGCAACAAACACAACAACAACAACTACGACTACTACTACTACTATTAAAGTAAAGATTTCGGGCTGACCCTCAGCCAAGATTTAACGTCCACGGAACTGTTTTTCACATTGCTTCATAGACGGACCCCCATAAATACAAATGTGCGACGGTGGGGCTCGAACCCGCGCACCTATGTGTCTCCCCCGGTTGCGAGGCGAAGACTTAATCCACCACGCCACTGAGCTCGACACTACTACTACTACTACCACAAGAAAGGACGAGAGCTAAAACACTAAAGGTAATTGCGTAAAATTAAGCTCAGAGTACAGTGTAGACTTTGTAGTAGGTTTGCAATGTGAAGCGGTGGTTGTGGTGATGGTGTTGTTGAGGATGCATTACGAGCAACCTACTAAGCATTTTGCACTATCACTAGCAACGAAGTGCACGCCACCCGGAAAAAGCGAATGAGCGCAGTTTAAGTGTCCGCACATTATTGCTCCGTACAGAAACTTGCCATGTGTGCATGGCAAGCATCTGCTTCCAAAAGTGCCGTGACTTCCCATGCCGCGAACATCCCCTCCTGAGAGAATGTGTTCACGCGCGTGTGAACGCTGGTGCGCTCGTAGTAATTGGTAGCACTTCGGGAAGCCCGTGCGAGAGTAAAACACACACCTCGTATGTCATAGGGTGTAGAGCAAGAGGTAAGCTTCGGAAGCCGCGTTCTATCATACTGTCATATTTTCCTGACAACGCGGTCACGTTTACGCGGCACACTACGCATTGCCAATAAGCCGATACTTAGCGCACGTTGTCCTATTCCAGTTCGAAATTATAGAAGAGCCAGTCTCGTTTAACGCACCACTTTTAAAGAAGGCGCCCGAACGTCCTCTCACATCGACCGACTCAGTTGTTTTCTTAAAAATAATAATAACACAAAATTAAGTGAAACAGCAGTCTCTGTCGGAGAAGTTGAAAACTAGTCGGTTATTCGAATGGATAAAGCCGTCATGGCTGCCTCCAAGAAAGTGACTAAAAAGAAAACCGTGCTGGGTACGCCTCTTCCGCGAAGAGCCCTAGATTATCTTTCAATGTCCGAATGATCCGGTTGCGTTAAATACTGTCAGCCTACTAAATATATGTAATGAAATAAGGTCATCCTTGCCGAGAGCGCATGCGCGTATGTCAGTGCAAAGGAAACTAGCGATCCGTGTCAAAGATTCAAAACTAGTTGCAATTGCAAAAACGCTGAAAATAGTTGCCAGAGTATCAATATCCCATTGTTAGGATAGTCAGCGTTCTGGAGAGTAATCTCTGGTGTTATTCCCCAGTTTACTGAAAAGGGCTCACTTGAATGTCTAAAAAATCCGGGTGCGAGCCATAGTGTCAATTTTGGTGGGACCTATGCTTTCAATAGCAGATGTGCTGTAAAATAAATATATTGCGAGGCACAACGAGTGAAGACTTAACGAGAATGTATTTACTCGTCTCTCTGCCCGGGATAATTTTCCCACAATGATTCAAGTCGCCGAGCAGAATAGAAAAGCCTCGACAGATTGACAGAGGTCTTATGCTGATGCCGCACGACCTACAGCAACTCACGGCCCTAGACAAATAATGCACAAAAATTAGGAAACCGCGCTTTGTCACCTACCCCCACTAAGGTTTAAAAAAAAAAATTTCAAAGAAAAGAAACAAGCATCGAATACACAACCGGAAGGACTGCAATTGAAGCCTTAAGAAAAAACATTTAAGGTATATTCAAGAATAGTGAAAGGAATTCTCCAGATATAAAACACCGTTACATCCCTACGATCTAAATGACTAGATGAAAACTAAGACTGTATCTTTCCTTGAATCGATAGCCGGAAAGGCCTTCATGATAGCCGTCTTAGAGGGCTCTAAAAAAGTGCCTTTGGTTTATACGGAAAATACGAGTACCGCAAAACCATGCATAAATAGCTTTACAACCATCCAGTCGGGACGTAGTTAAACAGATGAAAACTGTAGACCGAACTCCCCACTATCCCAGGCCTCTTATACCTGCACACACTGCGCGCTCTGAGAACCCCTACGCATCTCAACGCAATCAATACGCAATTTATATTCGGTTAGAACCGACTGACCTAGCCAACACGCCTTCTCCTCTATAAACTTCTAGCGATCCATTATTAGCCAACCCAGAGACACTGGCCTAACCTTTAGTGCAGGCACGTCAAAACCTAAACATTGCCAACGCCTTGCCGCAAGAGCCCCGCTGTCATCAGACACACATTTTAATCACGTAAGCCCCGCACCCCGCCACCCCGCCCGTGTGTCAGGCGCGCTCAGAAAGCCACGAACAACCTACTGCTGGGTCCTATGAGAGCGTGAAAGATTCAGTGATTTTCAATGCGATTTGCTCATTTCCTGTTACAAGCGAAACCGGACTGGATAGATTGTAATCAAGTCATCTGCGCAATATGTTAGAAGAAACCGTTCCTTCGTCAGACTGCCTCCTAATTAATCCAAGCATACTCCTGGACAGAGTGTTAAACGGCACTTTACCTAAGTTTTGCCTACCAGCATTCTCTAATGCAAGCCTTACAGCTCTTCAAAAAATAATTATATAAGGGCAATAGCTTGTGGACGTACTCTGCAGAGGATTGCTGCAAAGTTAGCAATTAAGACAAACAAAAAAATGCAATTTTGGCAATGATTATGCCACATTAAGTCGAAGTGATTGTAAAAAGCGGCGCACAAGCACTAATATATGCTACACGCGTCGTCTTGCATACTAAGAACCAAGTAAGGGTTCTGGTTAAACTTAATTTCCGCAATTTGTACGTTAGGAAGAAAGGATACTAAATGCAGTGATAAAGATAAACAGAGTTTTTGCTTATGGCCTGGCAAAGTTACAGAGATCTCTCACTTGTAACCCAGGGCATGACTTCAACATTGCGTTGCAGGCATTCAAGAGGGGGACCGGCTGGGCCCTGCTTATTCAGTCTCGGTATATCAGATCTAGTAACGCAATGACCGAGCCGTTTTTAAGTGCTGCAGTTTGAAAAAGATTAAGAACTCACACTAAATGCTTCAATATATGAGATTAATGCTGTCGGAGACTCGTTTTAGGACAAATTGCTTCCTCAATTCGGAAGGTCTCAGAAATGCGCCTTGGTATCACGCGGCTAGACCTAAACAATCTCGAAATTTTGGGGGCCCCGTTAGGCGAAACGGAACTTCACATGCACTCTCGACGAAGAAGCCCTCACCAAAATTTGTCTACGACTGACAAGCATGCATCCTCAGGCTGCACTGTGGATATTAGCTTAGAGTCATTTCGACTTAACTACATACTGCGTACATGCTTTGCCTTGCAAGGGCAGGAAATGTACGCAGTATGAGACACAAACCATGCTGGATCCGGGTCTTTTAGCAGAACGTTCTAACCTTGATGAGCCCAAAAGCAAACAAGAACAGAGAGATCTTAGAGGACCCTATTTTCCAGATAGACCGCACCGTGTACGTAGCGGGACAAGATACTTTATCAGCGATTGGCTTAAGGCCTTACGCCATAAAATGAGGTGGTTCTTTGAAGGATTGCGTTAGCACGTTTACACCTTACAATTGTAACATTGCTTAACATGCAATAATAATAATAATAATAATTATTATTATAATGTAGAAGGAACGTTGCTTCTATTATGGGCATCAATAATTGTCTGGAAGCAAGCAATGCACGATAAGTCTCGCTTAAACGTTTATACCTCACAATTGAAATAACTTCTAGTAATAATAATAATAGAATTCAAGATATGTCTTTACACTTCCTGCACGGAAAGTTTTTTCAGCAGAATTTTTCACACACCTAACATTGAATGTCGCATGGCGATGACTTGCCGGTTTTTCGAATGCCCCAGTAAGCGAAAACAAGATCATCTGCATATATGACATGCATGTAAATTTGTCCTTGGACATTCTATACTCTTGCATATAAGAAATGGCCTTGGGCCATTTTATACCTAGAATATTCGTATTAGTTTTTGTTGTTATGATTTTCTGTCGTATCTAACGAAAACCCCTTCCGCAATAAAAAACACGCCGTTGTATTTTCTCCAAAAGATATTGAGGTTAGGATCTTTGTCTCTAGAACAGCTCGTTTGTTTGCAATGAGGACAGTACATATATAAGCATAGATTTGTTGTTGCTAATCCCAAGTGGCGGCGTGTGTAGCTAACTTTCCGGACGCACTTGGCTGCTATGCTTGGTTTTCACGCGGTTACAAATACATGCTGTTAAAAAGGCCTACGAAAAATGCAACATTTTTGGAGAAAAAAAAACAGAAAACGTTCCAAGAAGGACTAACAATTGAATAAAACGAATTGGAATCTATAACAAACATGAGGAAAAGCATAGCACAACAAATTATATATCTGGTCCTCTAAAGTAATTGCTTTACACGCCAGGGTCTCACGCACACCGAAGAGAATCTGGCTTGATTGGTTAGAAAAGTTTATTAAAATAAGAAGAGCACGTTTATATATATACATCAGATCAACTCCAGGCAAAACATATTGACGTGTTTGTCGACAAGACAAAGTTAAGGAAATGGCCGACGACCCTAGGACTGGGAATCGCAAATTAATCCCGGCGCAATGCATACGAATAGTATTACTTTAAAAAAAAAGTAGAGAAAAATAATAAATACGTAGGATATACGTAGCAAGATGTAAGCAAATACCGAGCAAGATGGCAAATAGTAGCAAAGCCTTTGCCTTGCACTCAGGAGGACTGGGTTTGAGACCCAGACCGGCCACGCTTAAATTGGTTTGCATGGTTTCCGATTTAGACAAGGTAAATGCCGGAGTGGATTGAAAATTAGCCATGACATGAAAAAAAACGTACACGGGCAATTGCCTTACAGAAAAATCTTAAAAAAAAGCAAAATGTAACGCATAGATATACATGCGCGTCTGTCTATGTTTGTACTTGTACCGTTACTCTGCTGATGGCATCAGCCAATCTAGCACAGAGAAAACGCGGTACAAATGGATATACTTCACATCCGCGTTTGGCAAGTCCAGCGACAGGCTAGCCAAGAACGTAACGATATCATAGACAACATTTCATCGAAATGGTTCGATTGACAGTATAGATGTCAGTCAGTGTGACAACAACGCTGACAGCAACACGACGGGTAGAACAGAAACAACATTAATAACAATCCTATTGACAACAACAATAACAGAAGAAACAGGCACATCCATAACAGAACACAGCCATTACTCACTATAGCTCAGCACTATATTCAGCTTCAACAATGGTCGATATTTTTTGTTGTTGCTGAGATAGGCAGATTTGCATTTACGAGCGCCCAGTTGATCTGGTTGGTGGGTAGTGCAAAATTCCGCAACACTGGCTGGACAGAGGGTTTTCGTAGATATTTGCAATACACCCACTTAAAACACTCTCTAGGTCATTCTAGCCCAATGATGCCAAAAATACCCTTTAAGAAGAAGAAGTAAGAGCTTTGTAGCGTATTAGTAGGCCCTTAATACGCATCCCGATGTATAACCGTCACTATACGAAGATGCGCATGTTTCTCCGATCACACATATGGCATAACGGGATTACTTCACTAAACCTCACCTAAGATCCAATATTTGTAACAACGGTCAGTGGACAACTTTAGAAATCGACGGTAGTATACGTTCAATATTGATGTCGTTTGAAAACGGAACTTATAAAACGTCTTCGCTAAAATTTATATATCCCTCGTCCCCTGCACATATATATATATATATATATATATATATATATGTATATATATATATATATATATATATATATATATATATATATATATATATATATATATATATATATATATATATTCGTTTTAATTTACTAGCATATAGTTGTTGTTCGCCAATATGTGCCCTAGGGCCTATCGGAAATATGACTGCATTGTAAAAGTGTCAGTTTCGAGTAAAGGCAGCCGACAGTAAATTGACAACGCTCATAGGGGAAAAACAGAATTTGTAATTTAATACAGATACACATCCTTTGGAATTTGTTCCGTGCAGTGCTAAGCGCGTAGCAAAAGTTCTGCGATGGATCTGGAAATCCACATTTTTATGGACGGTCCTTTATGCATAAAAGAGTTTGCTAGTCTTTTTATTGTTCCATTGTGTTTTTTTTTATCAGCTGCAATGGTGATTACGCCGTTGATATCCGTGTTCATGTCACGATACATGACAATGATTCTTGCACTGTAACAAAAACTATATATATATATATATATATATATATATATATATATATATATATATATATATAAATGAATATATATATATATATATAATATACGAACTCAAAATAAAGTTTAGATTGCGGGCAATAGGGTGGGGAGATGAATGACACGCGTATGATAGAATAGTGAGCGCACGATGACTCATATATTTTCTGTAGTAGAATTACAAAAATTCCAAAATCTTGTATCTATATATACTAAAATATGTATTTCAAACATCTTCATGTTAAATTGTACACCATATATATATATATATATATATATATATATATATATATATATATATATATATATATGGACGAATTGGCAGTATCTAGTACGTGGAATTCTAAAAATTGAAACAACCACCAAGGTCTTCCGGGCTTGTTTGCTTGCTTAGAAGCTCCATTCATCAGCTATACAAAGACCAAGCTTTGCGCCAATCGGTGGCGGCGTTCATTGTTTGAGTTTGACTCAACGAAGTGACGAAAAAAATGAGAGAGTAACGAATCTGCACCAAGTTCTGTGTTGAAAACCGGATCCTATGTAATCTGAAGATATGTAAACTGCTTATAATGATCAAGCTGTGTCCTGAAATACAGTGTATACGTTGTAGCGTCGATTTTGCGACAGGTGTGATTTGACCCCCGTTTGCGAAGGTCTTCGGCGTCAACAACAGAAGCAAACGTTGGAACAGTTCCTGGGTTTGTATTCAGCATCCGCCAAATCACTTTTAGGGAGATAGCTCATGAATTGGAGATAAGTTATGGATCCGTTGTAACATTCTTGACTGATATTTTTTGCGCCAGAAAACTAGCAGCAAAACTTGTTTTAAAAGTGTTGAAATCGCAGCGGGTGTTCAACCAAAATTGAAACCTCAGGCGGTAGCCGGATACGTTGTATTGTTTTCAGAGAGTGATTACAGGAGACGAGTAATGGGTATGTGGTTAAGGTCACGACATATCTTTTAAATTTAGTTTTTGACCAATGCCCCATACTTCCAGTGATGCTTGAAAGGAAAAATTCGATCGACCGTTTTTTTCGATTACAAGGGAATGATTGTCCTTGAATTTTGGCCACCTAGTCACATTTATTATAACATAAAATCACTTTTATTGTTTCATACAATAATGTGTGGTACAATCATCATAGTCACACATGCACTCTTTATCAATATATTAACTCCTGAAAGGGTATATATATATATATATATATATATATATATATATATATATATATATGTATACGTATACTCAACGTATGTGTTGCAAGGATAGAGTAAAGAAGTAAATTGTGATTTTGACACTTGGAAACGCGCGTTCAATAATGCTGCCCTACAAACCCTTTTGAAGCTATATGTGTGTAATAGTACCGTTACAAGTCTCTTTTTTACAGAGTGGATGGCGTTAAATAGAGTAGCAAACAGCAAACGCGTGGTGATATATATATATATATATATATATATTTCTTTCCACCAAAGACATGCAAGCCAAGAACGTAAGGTGACGCACGACATTTCGTCAAAATGACCCGATTAGCCTGAGAGATGTTATTCAGCGTGGCAAACGAAAGAAAGAGACCATGACAACGAGAAGAACAATAAGAACAGCAACAATTACAGAAAAGAAGAAGCAACAACAATCATGACAGAAACCCCATTGATCAATCCGGCCTCGCCTAGCCGAGCTGAGCCAATTCCTATATACAATGGTCGATACCAGAAGAGCGGCTGACAAAAGAAGCAGCCGCCCATATGACAAAGCACATTTGGCATGTGCCATGTATCAGCAATGGGTGACCAACGAGAAATCGGCAGGGCCACTGCGGATGGCCGGGCACCCTGTGACACTTCTAAATAACTGCGATCAGCGTAGCCAGAGCCACTTGAATTGGCCTTAGTCCGATACTCAGATGCTAAATAACACAAAAAAAGAGGCATTTATTATGAGGCATTATTAGCGTAATAATGCTTACATGAGCATATTATGGGATACAGTTAGCTAAGGACATACTTGGAAGCATCGTTTGCCTAAAGACGCTTTGGCCTAGAGGTTGTGCAAATCGTATACCTCACCGTTACTGAACAATTTTGCCAAATACATTGTTAAAAGAATCGGCAAGGGAAGGAGATTTTTCACAAGTTTAATTAAACCTCGAGTATTAATTAGACCTAGAAAAATAGAATCTGACTAAGAAGAGAATACAAGGTAGTTAAAATATCTACAGTTGGACCGACGGCGGCATGCTGCCGAACTGTGATGGGAAAGTGAAACTTTGCCGGATTTGATCGTTGATCGAGTAAATTGGATTACTTCAAACAGAAATTGAGCAACCACCGAGTAGATGAAACGTCCCGAGAACGTCAATAAAGTCGTGCATTGTGTATTGTGATATGACTATCAACCTGTGAACTTTCACGACTATTTGTAGATGCACCGTAGGCAAAACACAGTCGAGTCGGGAGAAAAACGTCTCAATAATACTATAATAATGTATGCTATATACACTATATTCTATTCGATCGTTTTGGGCTGGCGGCGCTTCTACTTCTTCTGTTAGTGGGAATATAGCACACGTTTTATCTACCGGCTCTATGCAATGTCGTCGCCGCGGATCTTTATGACAACAACAACAACAACAACAATAACAACAGCAATAACAACAACAACAACAATAACAGCAACAACAATAACAAGTAACAACAACAACAACAACAGCAGCAGCAGCAACAACAACAACTATTCTAATATATTATAGATACGACTGTCCCCATCGTTTTATTGGCATCATTGACGTATCATAATCTTCTTTATAATCGTCGTCATCATCATTCGCCCTGATCGAACATAGGCAGATATACATGAAGACAGCTGGCAACGACCGCAAACATAGCTGGTAACGGCTATATTTGTTTGTTTACATGTTCTCCAGTTGCTTTATTTATGAGCAGCGAACCATAAACATTCGTGCACCGCCGACTGATAGCGTAACGGAATGGCGATCTAGAAATGATTTCATCGTTGTTGATGCTGTTGTGGTCGTCGTCATTGTTGTTGTTGTTGCTGTTGTGGTCGTTGTTGTTTTTGTTGTTCATGTTGTTGTTGTTCATGTTGTTGCTGTTGTGGTCGTTGTTGTTTTTGTTGTTCATGTTGTTGTTGTTGTTTTTGTTGCTGTTGCTGTTATTGTTGTTGTTGTGGTTGTTTTTGTTGTTGTTGTTCTTACTACGGCCGTCGTAATGTTTCTGCATAGCAATCCGCATTTGGTAATTTTGATAATAATAATAATAAACGTGAACCGCATGCGCGCCCATGTGCGTAGAAATTTGCCACGTACGTCCTATACGGCTAGACGGGAGCCAATACTGCACGTTCTGTTTCGATTCGATTAAGTGCCCCCCGGCTGCGTTACGGCAAAGTGGTGCCAAACAAACACCTTAATGGAGCACTTCAGAACAAGCAGTCAGCCGGGAAAAGTAGTGAAGTAATTGAGATGTTTTAATGACGACGCTGGTGTGCTGCAGCTTGCCGGCACACGGCAAGAGCCTGCTGTACATCTAACCCGATAGTTAGCGTAATTTGTAATGCTGTGATCGACTATCGCTGGCAAAGTGTATAGACAACAATTTAAAACAACAGCACTTCGTAAAGCTGCTACTACTATTTTACAGCCAAATTTTGCAATCAAACACACATATATATATATATATATATATATATATATATATATAAGATAGCACAGTGTGTGTTTTGTAAGTGTGTATAACAACAGTTCCTTTCTAAAGTTGCACCTCGATTCTACCTACATGCACATAATGTATGCATACAAAGTGGACATATTGTGACATATATTATGTGAAAATTGCCACTTGTTCGTGAATTTCAGCTTCGTTTGTGTATTTTGTATAATATACACATTATATACAAATAAATGTACAAATACATTTATACATTTTATTTTTTATTCTAATTTATATATATATATATATATATATATATATATATATATTTATATATATATATATAAAGGTGTATATGCATATATATACATATATAGGTATACATTTTTACCACTAGGTACTAGGAGCGGCGGCGAGCGGCCGTTGTGTTCCGATCGTGTTGTGCTACTAATGCAGTGTGATGTCATATTAGAACGTTTTGTGTTACCGTTTACCCTCATGCTAATGCTGCTGCCGGCGAACAGTGCCGGCGACTCCTTGAGTTCCGCCGGCACTGTTTGCTCATCAGCTACTACTCACGCCCTTCTACTTTTACGTTGTACGACTTTTGGTTTGTACGTGCTATAATCTATCCGTATATAATATATCTCAATCACATATACATCTATTTGATTTCTATTTCGTCTCGATTGATTTCTGCATGCGTTCGATGGATGGCCGAAATACGTGTCCGTTCGTTTACCGTGTTGCACGCAGCCGGTGCCGGACAGCGAACGAGACGCGCTGCGCCCGACAGGGCACCAGTTTCCGTACGTATGGAAGGCGTACGTTGATTGAACAACTCTTTTTTCGCGAACCTGTCGTCAATCAACGCTCTGATTGAGTTGTTGTCGAATTTGTTGTTGTAGTTGTTGTTGCTGAATTTGTTTGTAACTGTTGTTGTTGCTGAATTATTTGTAACTGTTGTTGTTGTTGTCGTCGAACTTTTCAATCGGATACCGTTCGAGCGTTGACAGACAACGCTATTGGCGCTGATAGATCAACGCGTCTTGATCTCTTGTTGCAGCGATATCTTGGCTTGTCTGAGCGGCAGCAGCAACAGCAGCAGCACCGAACAATCTGCAAGCAAATTTACTACTGCTGACTTGGTCCCTTTTGCCTGAGATGGCCTGCAATGGCTGAATTCTGCCATGTTGGGAGACCACGTATGGAAGCGTGTACCGTGCCGATGGCAAACACTGACGTCGATTGGCCGACACTGTTCAATCTCTTCCTTTAACCTCGTGCTTCCCCTGTTTGGGGCAATTGATGAAGGCTTCTAGATGGTTCATCTTCATCGCATACATAATTGCAGCTTTCATATATATATATATATATATATATATACGTGATTATATTTAAATATTGTTTAGTGATCTAGACTGCAAGCGATTACATGCAAACCAATAAATGTCTTAATAAATCACTAAACAATATTTAAATATAATTACGTGTATATATATATATATATATATATATATATATATATATATATATATATATATATATATATATATATATATATATATACGTAATTATATTTAAATATTGTTTAGTGATTTATTAAGACATTTTTATTGGTTTGTGATCGCGTGCAGTCTACGGAAGTCTATCTAGCCGAAAAATGCCCGCATTTGTACTAAATCGATGGGATAAAAACACTAACCGCGTGATTTGAGGAGGCTGTTCGTTGTAGCGACGCCAGCAGTGTCAGCTGATAAAAACAGTATTTGCTGGCTGTACGATGGAATGCCTATTTTGTATTTAATAAATTATTGTGTCACGTTTAGGCTCAAGTTATATATATATATATATATATATATATATATACAGAGAAAACGATTTATATATATATATATATATGTATATATAGCAGAGGCAACTCTATTCGACTTTTTCAAATCGGCAAAATAGTGATATATGTATATGCGTACGTATAACGAAACAAGTTGATGATTATACTGAAAGAGATGTATCAACGAAGAATAGTGCCGCAAATGTACAACGACTTTGAAAAATGTCATTATTATCATTGCTAACAGAAATGCATATAAATATGTGGCTGAATCGTTGAGTGGGAATGGGAGACCGCACACGGTCATTAGTCTTACGAAATAATTAAGTCATGTTCATCGTATATATTATTAATAAAACGCACTTAAAAAAATTACTTATGTGTATCAATTCGGTGACCCTTGAGTTCAAGACCACCGAGGCGCTTTTTTTCGCTATTTCTTTCGCTGTATGTCGTCAAACATGAGCTGACAAAAATAACGAAGTGATGTGTTCAATCGTCACCGTTCGCCAGTGCCCGCTTCATTTGTCGCTTTTTTGTCGAGTTTGTCTATGTACAGGTAGTTCAATAAGTTCTTAGAATGAGCTTTTTAGAATTAGAATTTTGGCACGCTTTCACCGCTAATATGAACTGCAACTTTTCGACTGCTAGCACTCAATATATTATGGTGATTGGCCGTTGCAATTTCGTTTGATAGCTTTCCCGTGCAACGTATCGGTGTGATTTTTAAAAATGGAGAAAAAAGAGTTTCGAGTGGTTATCAAGCATTTTTATTTCAAAGGTTGGAATGCGACCCAAGTAAAAATTGAGTTCGACGAGACTTACAGTGACTCTGCGCCATGTTTTGCCACTGTTTCCAACTGGATTAATGTGTTAAAAAGAGGTCGCAGGAGCACCGAGGATGAACTACGTCCAGGAGGCCAAAAAACGGCAACTGATGAGGAAAACGTAGAGAAAGTGCGAAAAATTCTTGGCACAGATAAGCGAATGAACATTAAGGAAATAGCGGAGGCATTAGGGATTAGTTTAGGCAGTGTGCATTTTATCCTACACGAAAACTTGAAGATGAAAGAGCTTAGAGCAAAATGGCTGCCGCATTTGCTCAAGCAAGGCCAAAAAGACGCGCCTGTTTTGGCTTTACAGCGAAATTTGGCCAAGATGTCGAACAATCTGTCGGATTTTTGGTGCAGATTCATGACCGTCGATGAAAGCCGGGTTCATCACTACACTCCCGAGACCCAAGAAGCATCTTGCCAATGGTGTGCACCTGATGAAGGACCTCCGAAGAGGGTGCGGACAACGGCATTGACCGGAAAGGTGATGGCTACAGTTTTGTAAGACCAACGTAGAATAATGCTGGTCGACTACCTTGAGAGCTGTAAAACGATCACAGGAGAATATTATGCAAGACTGTTGGACTGCCGTTAGCAAGAACTCATCGTGAAACGGCCCGCTTTGCAGAAGAAGGTTGTCCCGTTTCACCAGGGCAATGCTCCTGCACACAAGTCCCGGCAAGCATCGGCAAAACTGGCCCAACTGAGGTTCGAACTTATTGAACAACCCTCCTATTCTCCAGACCTGGCCCCCTCTGACTATTTCCTCTTCGGACATTTGAAGAATAGTCTCGGTGGAAAGCGTTTTTCCAGCAATGAAGAGGTTAAGGCTGCTGTCAATGCCTATTTTCAGTCTAACGACGCGGAATTCTACTCAAGAGGTATGAAAGCTCTGAAATCTCGGTGGGAAAAGTGTATTGTGCTTCTCGGGGAGTATATCGAATAAGAAAAATTTAAAAACATGATTTGGAAAATTCTCGGTTTTCATTCTAAGAACTTATTAAACTACCTGTATATATATATATATATATATATATATTGTCAAACTCCTTGCAAAAACCACTACAAGTAAATAGAATCGAAAGTTGTCACTTCCAACTTATTATATATATATATATATTTATATATATATATATATATATATATATTTTTTTTTTATATATATATATATATATATATATATATATATATATATAAATAGAGCAAGCACATTTAAACGCCATTTTATCACAGAATCATCTCCTCGAGCGAGTCCAGGATTGCTTTGTGAGAAAAGTTGGCAAGCACAATATTGCTCGAAGTCTGATAGTTCCTTTAATCGTCACTGAGTTCCAGCGGACTAGGTAAATTATTTTTGTTCATTTTGTATGGCCATCAAATGTCAGTGTCATTTCTGTTAATTTGAGACCTAATACTCTGCAGAACGCAGGGTCTATTAAACCAACTGAAACTACGAAGCAAGATATTGTCAATCACATCTCTGCGTGACAAACTGTTCGACGAATTTGAAAATGTAATAATTTTTGTGGGCTTGTACAATCACTTTTCAAGAAAGATGCATCTGTTTGCATATATATATATATATATATATATATATATACTGGAAAACCTAGCTCTAGAAAGTCTGGAAGATCTAGTTCTTGTGTACTTCTTTACCACTGTTCATATCATTTTACTTTGCATATTTTACTTACGCTCTCATTTGTTTGAGAACTTATGTCGTTGAACGGCAAATCTGTTGTTAATTAGATTGGAACTGAAATATGTATCAAACAGCGCCTGTGGTCTCACAAGCGAAAATATTCCTCTTTTCTTTGCCCTTTCTGTTCTGTTCAATATTGTCTCACATTCAGGAGATGTGCGTTGTGTGCAATAATCAGTGCCTAAAATGAAGAGGGGGAGATTTTACTATGTTGAGGGAGATTTTACTGCACAGTTAGAGTAACCAGCATCATCATCATCGCACTGACCGAGTATAAGTAGCGGACCACGCCGAAGCAGAAAAACAGCTTACATGTACCGAGCCTTCTACATTAAGTTGAAAATAGATGCCGCCGCTCTCCATCTATAGGTGAAACGCTGCATTCCTAGTAAGCAGCATGACCTAAGCACGCTTGAGAGCCTAAAAGTATTGTAGCTTACGCATTCATACAGCATACGCAATACTGAATACATATACATATAATAAACAATTCCAGTTTGACGATAGCCGCAGGCACGACAGAGATAGCTTTTGGTTTGGATTGGTTTTAACCGCTCCTTAGTGGCTTCGTCGAAGTACAATCCAAAATCTCGTATCCAGGTACTAACCACGCATTTTATGCAGATGATCTGGTGTTTCCCGCGCAATCACGGCACAACTATATTACGTACGAAACAGAAGTGTTGTGAGCCAAAACCCGTCTGAAAATACGTATTGCTAAAGCAAAATTATTTTATTTTAGTGGAGAAATGGTATATATATATATATATATAGAACTAAAAGACAAGAAGGCGCACAAGAACCACGTCGGACACTCCACACATTCGGCTATCAGAAGGTTCTATATACAGCTGAAACACAGAGAAATGCGCCGAGAGCATTGTCTGGCCATCCCTTTAGATATCAAGTACGCTTTTAGTACGCCTCCGTGAGACGCTACAAGTAAAGCACTTGTAAACAAAGGTGTGCTTCCCTATATAAGACGCATCCTAGTGTCGTACCTAAAGGACCGAGCTTCTACATACGAACCCGTGGACATTATCGTACATTGGATGCAGTCACAGACGAAGTTCCCCAGGGGGTTTCTACTGGGATTAACTCTGTCAAATAAAACCTTTGATGAGGCACTAAACTCCCACATCCCCTTGGGAGTTTAGTCCTTGATTTACGTCGACGATCTGCCACTGATCGTTACCGCCTGTGACAAGGATCTGCTTGAAGCAACAGCCAACAAAGCCTTAGAGGATATCCAATGATATCTCTGCTCACTATTTCGAATGGACATTACAAAATGTGAAAGCAAAACGGCTTTCACAGAATTTAAGCTTACCCCTGGAAGAGCACTCAATAGCACTTACGCCCTTGCTCAAGCATCTAGAGATCGTCCAGGATAGGGCTCTCACGGGAACTCAAGTGCGCTATGCAGAAAAAAATTGTGCCAAAGCCACAGCAGAGCTCTCCCGCAGACCAGAGGAGCAGCTGAGCATCTACAAGCATCAGTCAAAGATAGCATTATTTATGCTATATTTTACTGATAATAAAATAATCTATAAACTGTAAAAGATAAAACTAGTAGAGCGCACGACTACCAGAGTTACAACAAAACACCTTCTCAATAAAACCCAACGACCTATGGTGCCCAACATTTCACGAGCAAGTCTCACAGCTTCACGTAGCCATACAAGTCCTCTCTAGAAAGATTCTCTGGCACTAAAAAGCAAAGGAAGTAGCTTCAAGAAGCCCATTAGTTAAAGTACAGATACCCTAAACTAGTTGAACCAGCGATGGAAACCAATCCAGCCGGGTCATCGTGGATACTGGACAAAGTCAATACTCCCTGAGCTTAACAAACCGTGCAGCTTTAAAAACAAGTCGCTTATCTATCAGCTTACGCAACTGCTAACGAGCCACGATGACTGTTTTTAGGAATACCTCCACTGCATTAGTAAAACTAAACCCCTTATGCCGTATGTGCAACTCAGGAGAGACTGAGGATACAAGACACTGTTACAAACCCTGGGCCCTATTGACTATTAAGTGAAAGCTACTGTCTCGGAACCTACGTCTGGAAAGTTCCCTGACATGCTAAGCCCTTGTAAAGGCGCTGCTCAAGGACCAAAATCTCGATTCAATGTGAGAATGTTTGCAGAATTTGTCTCAAAGGCAAAACTAACAACCGCACAAAGTCGAGCGGCCTTATTGGCAAGATAAAGTGGCCAAATGAAGTAAAATTGAGAACTGCAGAACAAACAGAACGACTATATCTTAGTGAATTTGTAAGTCCCAAACTACCGTGGCTAAACAAGTACGCCCAGTGTGCATCATGTATTTTACCAGTTTATCTTTTATACAAAAAATTATCTATATATATACATGAAAAATGGCAGAACAACAATTCTTTAATAACCTTTTGCACAATACTAAGTGGAAGGTAGACAGATAATAGATAGTTACATTGATGCGACGTTGTACCATTCCCGTAAGCAACAGCAGTTCTCGTGTTTTGTTCATAAGTCATTATTAGACTAAGTAAGTTCCGGCGAATCAGAGACTTGTACGGGGCAGGGACGGATTCATGTGATGTTCTGATAAATGCCCCCACTAGATAAAGACACGAGAAAAGGCCACAATGCACCAGAACAGTTAATTTATGTATGTAAAGCTGGACAAGTAATCTTGTTGATTCTAAAAAAGAAATTTCCTTGCGAATGAAAAAAAAAATATGAGGTCTCTACAAATAAACTTTTTAAATAGATTTCAACACTTTTACAGGCCAAAACATTATTTTAGCTCAATAGGAATTTAAATTCTCGCATTGCATTGCTACCAGGTCATCGAGTACCTTCGTTAAGTTTATAATCGCTATATATATTAGCTGAGTCAATTTGCTTAGCGAGCGTGTATAGTAACTCACCTGTACGTTTCGTTTAAGCCAGGCCAAGACCACTTGAGAGGTGTGCCCCGAACGGAGATGGCGTTTTCGCGTTGTTGTCAAGATCTAAATGTTGCTTATGTATACATATATACAGAAAATACATCTTAACATTTAATATATATATATATATATATATATATATATATATATATATATATATATATATATATATATATATATATATATATATATATATATATATATATATAGATGTTTACATACATACATCCACATACAGTAAGCCAGGTGATTAAAATCTGACTGCTGGGTGGCCAAGAGTGCTTAACTAAAATCATGCTCATATACTCCGCCAGCCACCGCTGCACTAATGGGCCGATATGAGTGGGTGCACCGTTTTGCTAAACCCGTATTGCAAAGGATTAGATTCTGAATTGATCCGCAATTCCTCTATAGTTTGCAAAACTTGCAAATCAATTTTCCGTATCTCTGCCGTGCTCTTTGTTCATAAAGTTTGGTGCCATCACGTCTCCTTCACTAAACACCACACTCAAACACCACCACTGCACATTGATATTTGCTCTGTGCCGCAATAGGGACATCGTTTGAATCGCAGACAAGCTAAGTACCAGTGTGCTGTCGATATTTGCGTCTACGGTGAATATCTTCTTGTCAGAGAAATCAAAAACGAATACTAACTTCACTTTGTGATTGGGAGAATCTAAGAGCACCAACATTGACCATTTTGGTCTCGGAAAGATTCTATCTGACGTGTACGGTTTACATTGATAACTGAAGTCATCGTGAGCAATCCTACAAAAACTACTAAGCCGCAATCGTGTAACATGTTTCTTTCAGAAAACAAAATAATTTTATATTCTCGTTAGTTCCTTGCTAAAGTTTCTTACGCAGTTGCCCGGTTGACGGGTCATTGTTGCTACGTTATTTACACTCTACCAAAAACAGACTCGAGTAGGATACCAGACATGACGCATGAAGGCATACTAGAAAAATGCGTACGTCTAACCTAGCGCATTTGTCCCGCCAATCTTCGACCCGGTTTAATTAACCCACACTTTAAACATATAGATAGACAGATGTATATAAATATACAGGTAGTTCAATAAGATTTTAGAATGAGCTTTTTAGAATTCGAATTTTGGCGCGCTTCCACCGCTATTAGGAACTGCAACTTTTGACTGCCAGCAGTCAAAATATTATGGTGATTGGCCGTTGCGATTTCGTTTGATCGCTTTTCCCGTGCAACGTATCGGCGTGATTTTGAAAAATGGAGAAAAAAGAGTTTCGAGTGGTTATCAAGCATTTTATTTCAAAGGTTGGAATGCGACCCAAGTGAAAACTGAGCTAGACGAGGTGTACGGTGACTCTGCGCCATGTTTTGCCACTGTTTCCAACTGGATTAATGAGTTAAAAAGAGGTCGCAGGAGCACCGGGTTGAACTACGTTCAAAACGCCCAAAAACGGCAACTGATTAGGAAAACGTGGAAAAGGTGCGGAAAATCGTTGCCGCAGATAAGCGAGTGAACATTAGGGAGATAGCGGAGGCCTTGGGGATCAGTTTGGGTAGTGTGCATTTCATCCTGCACGAAAACTTGAAGATGAAAGAGCTCAGAGAAAAATGGCTGCCGCATTTGCTCAACCAAGGCCAAAAAAACGCGCCTGTTTTCGCTTCACAGCGAAATTTGGCCAAGATGTCGAACAATCCGTCGGATTTTTGGCGCAGATTCATGGCCGTCTATGAAAGCTGGGTCCATCACTACACTCCCGAGACCCAAGAAGTATCTTGGCAATGGTGTGCACCTGATGAAGGACCTCCGAAGAGGGTGCGGACAACGGCATTGACCGGAAAGGTGATGGCTACAGTTTTTTAAGACCAACGTAGAATTATTTGGAAAATTCTTGGTTTTCATTCTAAGAACTTATTGAACTACCTGTATAGAGGCGAGCACTGCCGAGTGTGCAAACGTATTGCAAATGATTAATAAATCATCACAACATTTTCTATATATATATATATATATATATATTCGCCCTCGGAGCGTCGCAATAGGTGCGCGCGAACGCCGCCGTAAACCGGGGGGGGTGAGGTTTTGGGAGGCATTCGGCACTTGACGGTCTGCCGACAGGGGCGCTTTTGTTGCCTGGTGGTGAACTGCGCGTGAAGTTCCACCGAGCTGCCTGACCTGCGAAGTGCAGGGCAGGGCTGAGCAGAGCAATGCAGTGCCACGCCATCAACCATTTCTCAGCGACAACGGCGGCGGGGGAACAACAGGGGGCAACTGCGGTAGTTGCTGCAGCGGCCCCAGCTCAAGCAGCACCCGCGGGGGCTGCAGTAGCGGCGGTGGCCCCGGCGGTAACAGCAGCGGCGCAGACTATGCGCCCGCCTCCTGGCTCCGTGTTCGCCATAGCGCTAGAGCGAGCAGCAGCAGCGACGGCGACTACGACCGTTCCATCGTCGACGTAACCCCACGAAGCTCCCGCCGGCAGCGTGCGTGCGTAAGCCAACCCAACCCAACCCCACCAACAATACTGGCCCAGCAGTCGGTGGTCGTCATTGACCAGCAAACGCCAACAAGACTTCGTCGTCGTCGTCATCGTCGTGGTTGTCTGTTGTGGTCACCCCACTCCCCCATCCCCCCCCCCCCCCCCGCGGCAATCCTCACCAACGTCAATTGTGCATTGTGCCAGTCGTTGTTGTCGCCCTGCGTACGGCGTCCTCTCTCACTGTTGTCAAACATCGTGGACGTGGTCGTTAGTGGGGATTGTTTAGCACACAAGTTCTCGTGTACCCCCGGCAAGCGGTTGATGGTCGTGGTGGTGGACGAAGGCCGTCATCCCCGTGTTTGTCATCTCTTTGTGCGTGTACTTATGTGCCCGATGGACTGACTGACCGTCGTTTCTGATAAGCCCGCGTGACCGTACCGTGAGTGCAGACCGCAGACAGCTGCGTCCTTGCGATCGTCGTTCTCGTCTTCTGCATCGTGATTCCGTTTATCGTGCCGTGATCGTGCGTGATCTGTAGTCCTGTGCGCTCTGTTTGTTTCCGTGCCGTACTGCCAGCACCTGCCTCGTACAGTGTCTTTGTGAAGTCGACAACTGCACGCGCACTGTTTCTAACGCTATCGGCGAAGCTGCCAGTTTGACAGCAATATCGAGCGTTTGTCGTTTAATTCCGTTGTTCATTCCGGGTCTTGTGCACGTATTTCGGCTACCAACTTCCAGCCAGTTACGTACGACCGTCCCACATTGTTTAGGAGGAAGTTGTGACGTTGGGACGCGCACGACTGTGCAACGTGTGACCGTTTGATTTATGCGAAGACCAGTGTCGAACCGCCGGAATATGAAGTCGGTGAGTGAACTTGGAGTATGCTCGTGTATATATATTATTATTTTTTAAATATATATATATATATATATATATATATATATATATATATATATATATATATATATATATATATAAGAATATTAAGATCTTCGCTAAGCAACAGTGGTCGAACAACAAGCTGAGTTTTAGTAGAAGCTGATACATCGATCTCAACGGACATGCACCGTTAACACTGGCCTGTGTTGGCTACTGTACTCGTGTGCCAAATCAAATAGATGACTTTTTAGTTGGAAAAATGCGCAAAAACTAGGCTTTAATGTGAACAGTCTTTCTCAGTTCTTCCTGCCACACCCAGTTTTACAGTTATAACGAGTAGGGTGTGTCTTTAAACGAAAGTGTATCAACAGCACTTGTACTCTAATATAAAAGAAAAATATTGTGCTTGTCAAGAAACGCATATATATATATATATATATATATATATATATATATATATATATATATATATATATATATATATATATATAAAATGCGTTATGCACACCGGGCGACGTTGTTAAAGCCGCGGTTGTGTGGGACTCGCACCCGCTAAAATCCAGTCGTCCTCTTTGCCCCTTGACGGGGGGTGGCCGCAGTACTGTCTTCTCGAGATAACTTCACCTGGCCACTCTTCTTGCCATTTAGGCTGCTCGGCCTACTGACGTCAGTGGCCGACATAGCAAAACTAGTCAGCAAACACTGAACTACGCACCTGCAAATCTCTGAAGCAGTGCGAACTATGGGCCTAAATATACGTGAAATCTTCCGTAGAGCGCTTGACGTAGGTTTCACTCCCGCCAGAACAAAGGGTCAGTCCGTCGACAAGCAATTATTTTTTCCAATGGAACATGGTCTCTAAGAAGTCTTGTTTCGGAATGAAGTTAAATTACTTGTACTTACATATAAATTGACTGTGTGGCGTAGTTCACTATCGCCGGCGTGTCGCGCGACAGTCGCAACGTCGCCACACAGTCATTTTACATGCACTTAATCTCGAAATGCCCGCCGAAAAATGTTAATTACTCCGCAACCACAGCTTGCATTGACATACATTCGGTACCAAAGTGATCATTTGGTATCTTCGTATTATGAAGTGCGCCTTAATGTTTTAGTTTTGTTAGCGCTATAAGTGGTCGTAGGGTAATAATTTTGAGATGTTTGACGTAAAAGCTAATAAAGAACTTAATTTTTTGCGAATTCTCTTCTAAGCGACCATGTGGCATCTTCTGACCGGCCTTATATGCTCTTTGGAAGAAGCAGTATTTTCGAACGAACACTACGGAGTTGGTTGTCTCGCAACAGCATATTTTATGCTTCTATGTCAAGCAAAAACACCAGTGTCACATATTGTAGTAATTTAACTCTCATTCCAAAACAAGACTTCTTATAGACTATGTTATATTGAAAAACATTTGACTTAACGAGCTCTACAATTCTTACTATCGTTTATCAAAAAAAATTCGGACACCCTGTATATATATCTAAACGATTTGTATATATATATATATATATATATATATATACATATATATGTTTGATTATTGTTTATTCAGAAAAAACTATTTGACGGAGTTCACACGACTAGCATAAAAAGTCCTGCGCATGCTTGGGTATAATCTCTAATGTAGCGGCTTAAATATATACCCTTGTTATGTTGGCACCTTGGAGCGAGTAATTGTTTCCGCATAAATGTCTGGTCGCGGGTTCTCTAACCCACGATTAGCCCAGTGAATCTTTACTGCATATTTTTGTTTCTTTATTGTTCTCTACGCATTCTGAAATGTTTGTTAGAATAATAGTGTTCTTTACGTTACATTTCCATTTATACAATGCCGTGCTTTCTGCGTTGTTGCATCTGTAAATATGTAATTTCCGCTTCAAAGTTATACAAAGCATAGTAGCGCGTTTCCTCTGTGACAATGGTGTGCTTTTCTGAAGATGTCTTTACAAAAATAACACAAAACGTAGCAGCAAAGAGCGTTATTGCTAGAGCGACTTTGTTATAATGCTGCAATGATGCGCGGATCGCGCAATGCTTGCCGGTCGTCGAGGAACTACTGAAACAATAGAAATGAGCCCAAAAGGTTACCTTTCGCTCAATGTAGTAAGTCGACCCTTTTCGCCAGAGCGACAAGATCATTTAGAAAACGGATAGCTGCTCCCGATGTGTATTGCACGTTGACAACACCGCCTTTGAGTTTCTTCTATTTTAAGTCCACCGTTCCAATGTAGCTTAGGGAATCCCGCCAATATCTCTCTCTCTTTCTGTAACATGTACAGAGACAAAACCGCGTCATTTCATTAAACCACAAAAGGAAAGGAGCTTCACGGGAACTTCACTCTCGTACATTACGGATTCGTTGTTTCAGGCGCCTGCTTTCTTCTCACGGTTTGCTACATATTTTTTATGGACTCCAACTATTTCCTGGCCAGCATATATTCATGTATTTATTTTTTGTAACGCCATAAATGCTAGGATTTACCAGAATAGTGGCAACTTTGCAGCGGTGGTCCTTCTGAAAGGGTGCCATTCCGTAGGCTGGCAGGCCAAACATTTAAAAAACCGACGAAGAGCGGGACAAGAGTCAGTGGGACTTGTAACGCTTAAGCAATTGTGGCATCAAATAAGGAAAGTCGATTACTAGCTTCTATTCCAATAGGTCGTGTTAGATCAATCAGAATCTAGTACAGTTTGCAACTCTAACGCTCCATAAGATGATGGAGACATATTTTGATATAATGAGCGTAGTCAGGATAACAAGGTATTGTTGTAGAATCCGTGTCGTTGAGTTGTTCGTTAGGCCTTAATTTATATACCTTGCTAGGCATGCTTTGTTAAAAAGATATTTGCGGGTGCAAATTTGGATCTTCAGTTCAGGAGCAGCCGTTTTCACAAACTTGTACACCTATTATTAATATTATTATTATTAGTTAAAAACAAATTTGCTGGTTACAAAATACGACCTTGGCTCTCGGGGGCACGCACGCACACACTTATATATATATATATATATATATATATTTATATATAGAGAAATAGAGTGAGAGAGAGAGAATATCACCTTAGTCAATGCGTAGCGTTAGCTCTGATAGGTAAATAGATCGAGCCCTACGAACGTGATAGAGGGCATGGGGAATGAGCCAAAACGTTTGATTTGTGGGGGGTTTTGATCAATATAATGTGAAACAAAATTGCTGTTGGTAGATCTGAAATCCTCGCAACCAATTGAAGAAGCATTGGCTCTGCATTGTTTAAACCCTCTAACAACCACATTTTAGACGTTTGTAATGGGCTAAGTGGCCTGTGGCACGATAACGTTTAAATGCATCGATCGTCGCCGCGTCCTCGTTATTGCATTTATGCATTGGCTTTTTCCAGCAGAAATATGCAGCTGCAGGACAATGGCAACTATGTCCAACAAATACAACCAGCAAAGCGTGCGCTAGCTGCCGCCTAAGCCACCGCCGCTACAAAAAAAAAAGGATTTTAAGACGATAATTGCTGGTATTCTGTACAAATTCTGTACCTTCGTACAAAAACGCAAAATACTTTTTGATTCAGGTTGCCTATACAGTCGTTGGCACAATAAAGATTCATCTGATATGATATCGAGTAACCCCTAAGGACTAGCCCAGTTAGCGATAGAAAAAAACTTGCGACGAAAATAGTTACAAACGATTAACAAACTGTACGTTTCGCATAACTGCAATGTGGTTAATGCGTCAAACTATCCAAGAACACTATTATTGATAAGTCAGCCATGTACTTGCTTGGGCTTTTTTGGGGCACATCAGCATTTGTTTGTAAGCTTTGTACACATTTCTTTAGATTAGTTGGTACAATGTGTTTTGCTCCAAAAATGGCATGTGGTTTCTTTAATAGCACAAGCTAAAGGCACACAGAAATATATTGTCACACATGTTTATTACTTATAAGTTCCCAAATGTGCAATTCTCAAGAACGATCGCATCAAAATGGGTGCATGTCTCACCGGGATCGAATCGGCGGCGCCTAGTCTCAGAGCCGTTGGCTATCTGCACCACTCCGTCAATTTTGTAGCTGTTATATATTTAATGCGCTGCACACCAATTTAGATTTAAATAAGCTTTGTCAGATGTCAATATTATAATGCAGGACACCAAAAAGGTCAATATAGGCTTAGTATATTTCTATGTTTAGCATGAGGTAAAAAATTATTTAAAACATGTAAATAAATGATGAGGCGCTGCTTGTAGCTACAACACTAACAGTAGTTCCCTATGCAAATAGCATGTGATAAAATTAGGTGAGCCTAACTAGTGATAATTATGTTTACTACTAATAGAAAAAAAATACTAATATAATTATTTATATAATTTAACAAGGTTTGATAGCGGTTCTTGAGTAGGCGGTTCTTGCGCCTCCAGTAGTTATGCGTTTATTTATTATATAATGATGAGCGACAATCAAGTCATGCGTCAAAAAACGAAAGGGCTACATTTTACCGGCGGAATTCAACTCCAGAACAACTCCTATCCACCGACGATAGGCAGCTTACGTCAAACGATGGTTCTAATACAGTTATCCTACGTTGTTCGACGCGGCACGTGGGGCCAATGTACCGCTCATCGCAATCATAGTGATAGCGCGCCGCATAAGCGCCCCCGATCTTACCAATTATCTATCTTCACGCGTTTGACTGCCACTTTCGAGGCTGCGTGAGTGACAGAGTACGGCTTTCACAAAGTAGCGTCGTAATCCTCGCTCAAGAAATGGCATAGTTCGTCCAAGAAATGCCACACAATTCCGACCCGATGGGAAGCGGGGGGGGGAGGAAGAAATGCGGGTTTAGTGGGTTTGCGAGTCCCACAGTAGTGGCACACAGCTGCCAGCGACGCGTTCTTATACACATTCCTGAAAAAGAGTACGGGCCTTCATGAATGAAGGTCGTAGCTCCGTAAGGGGAGGTGGTGGGGAATACGGGTTTAGTGGGTTTCTGAGTCCCACACTTAGTGGCTGACAACTGGCGGCAGCGACGCATACCCATTATACGTATGTTTCATTGTCGAAGCTCCCATGAAGACCTACCACTTCAACCCGTGTACATTACATTTAGTTGACTTGAAGTTGACCTGATTTATTTACATTTCCCCCGGCTCCAGAGAGAGCGAGCAAGAGGTTAGCGACCGGCGGCTAAGCCGAAAGGGGTCGATGCTTCGGGGTGTATTTTCTTTCTTTATTCCTTTGGTTCCTGGTTTCTGTAGTTTGTTTAGTAGTGTGTAATTGGGTGTCTGTTTGGTTTACTGTCATTTGCAGTTCGTATTGCCAGCGTCCGCGATCGTCGTCTCGTTGGTAGCGGCGACAGCAGTGTCAGGCGGCCATTCGTTCGGGTCGTCATTCGCCTCGTTCGGCCACCTACCTTCCGTTTTACAGGTAAGAGAAGTGCAAAAAAAAGATAGAATATTGAATGTATTGAATGGAAAGCGGTGATTTCTGCCTGGCTGCTTGAGTTGAGGAGTGCCGAAGAATGTCCTCCATGAACTGGCTATCACTGTTATTAAAAATCGTAAATTTATAATAATAATAATACTATCTCGATTAGAATATTAGTATCTGCTAGAGTGTTTGTATTATCTCCCCAGATAATGCACGGGAATGATATTCTATATTGATGTAGTAGTACTATTTTTATTTCCAAAAAGATTCCTATAGCTGTGTCTTTGAGGTCCGTATAGATACACGTGCCAATTTTACTGACCGTCTGGCTAAAACCAGCTAGTAGGCTAACAGCTCGAAAATTCACCAATATTCGTCTCTTTTTGATTGGGAAATATAATTTTTCATATCAAAGCGAATCTAATCGCTGTAGTTATCACCGTCATATCAGAGCCCGACATCTCCGTTTGTCTTGCCGTCAGAAGAAACCTGTGCAACGACCATTAGCGTAGAACGGTTTACGGTTTCCCTGCCGGGCCTATATCTATTGATATCGGACTTGTCTGATCTTATTTTAAGGCAAAATTAATTTCTGTTGGCATATATATATATATATATATATATATATATATTGCCCTGCGGAAGTGTCCCCTGCAAAGTACTTTTGTGTGTCCAGAGATTACGGTTTACGGTTTTCCTGCCGGGCCTATGTCTATTGATATCCAACTTGTCTGCTCTTATTTTTACGCAAAATTAAATTCTGTTGGCATATATATATATATATATATATATTCCCCTGCGGAGAGCTTTCGTGTGCTACATATAGTGCACAGAGGGAAACTTTTCCAGAATCTCCGCTGCAGGTCTTGGCTTTATTGAATCAAGACTTGTTCAAGGTTTACTTTCTCGGACAATGGGTACAAGAGCAGTGACTCTGGTCGATGTACTTGCTAAACATATCAATATTTTAGTACGAAAGAATTTGCTAACGATAATATTTTTGAAGCGAGGTTATTTTTTTTGTAAAAAAAGTCGACACAACCTGTCCTACCGCATGCTTGTCAACACTACCCAAAATAGCAGCAAAGATTGCCTGCTGGAGAAACACGTCGCTAATCGGTAAAGTCATGGTCGAACTAAATTTTCAAAGCGCTTTTAACGGCGTTTGAAGTGATCGCATATGTTTGACGTGTACCACTACAATATGCCGGGCATACAGAAATCCAACTTAATTGCCGTTGGTAGACCACGTTGTACTTTCTTAGTCGGGCATGCAGGATGACCTACTGGATACCCCACTGTTTTTGTTTTGCCATGAAAAAGTTAATAGACTCTCTCGAGTGCCCACTTAATGTATGGTACTTGGATGATAGCGTGTTAGCTGGTGACCCTGTAGCAGCTTGTTATAATCAGAAGGTACTGGATTTTGCAACAAAGCACAGGCTATGCCTCAACCCACAAAAAGGCAAACTGTTTATGTCAGAATTATCAGTACGCGACTCCTCAGTCAGACTGGTAACTGACCTTTTTCAGACTGTATCAGGGCAAATGAAACCAACCTGGCCATTTTGGGCATGTCACTTTTTGAGGATGGCAAGAAAGATCAGATCTCTGGTTGACTGAAAAGGTTAACATCGTCTCCAAGCTGCTTTAGTCTCACGGGTCCTACTTCTCGTTTAGTGGTCCTACTTTTCGACGAATCCGATAAACCACCTGCTTAAACTTAAAGCCATGGGATTAACGTAACGTAAAATACCAATCTAGTAGAATAGTGGAACTTGTTTTTCTTGCTTATTCTAGATCCACTAGAGGCAGCTTGCAGGCAAGCCCGTCTGCTCGTGGAGAATTTTTTATTCCATTCTTCAAGGTTCTCTGGCTATCCTAAAGTTCCCAAGCCTGCAACAGTAAAATTACTGACGAAGTTACTTCTAAGATATGCACAAGTCTCAGGACAGCCACGGGGGACCCATGTGGTGGCGAGTTTTCCGGCGAAGTCTGTCCTTGGATATAGAACGCGGTAACGCCAAGGCGGCCCTTGGCACCCTATTTAAGTGGTCGACTTCAGATCTGGACGTAGGGCTGATGTAGTATATCATCAATCACAATTATATGCAACTTACTATAAGTTAAATACATTTATATATATATATATATATATATATATATATATATATATATATATATATATATATATATATATATATAGTGAAGGCATTTGGGTTTTTTATCGGGTTCGGGTTGAAAAAAATATTTTTGTCAATGTAATGGGGGAGTTATATTCCTTTTCATTTTCGACTGAGGTCTTTACGGAGATCAGTTTAGTACCAAATTGAAAGTGGTTTTATTTGTAATAAACCGTTAACATCCCTTCTATATTAACAGCGGACTCTATAGGAGTCCAACAACGGGGGCGGGGAAATTACTTACAGATCTTATATCAAACTAAAATCGATTTGATACCAAATTGATTCCCAAAATATGCGCATTCTTCTGAATATGTTTTTATGAGTGTACTGGAAAGAATTGTAATGCAATGGACGCGAAAGTTTAAACATTGAACATAACAGGATCTTGATGTTTGCAAATTTGCATCAATGCGACTATTTCGCTGTCATTAACCAGCGTTGGATATTCTTAATAAATTAAATTTTTCTGCCGGACGCAACGATATGTTCGATTTCTCAATCGACCATCGTTTTCTTGCCCTCACACAAATTGTAAAGTAATATCCGGCCAGTCGAATCGGTACATAAAAAAATAGTGATTTTACTCTGAAACAACACATTTCCGCCTCTTCCCGCCCTTTTCCATTGAAACAAAGTTTCTTTCAGGAGAAGTGTACCACATAGTGCCACAGCCTGTATACGTATTTCATGCACGTATAAGATGATAAGTGCAAGTAACACCAACAATGCTATGCGTACTATAGCACAGGCTACTTCCGTGCTTGCTGTTCAGGTGCACATACAACGCATCAAAATGTCCAGTTGCTAGTCATATGTGTTTGTGTGGACTTTCATGGCCTCTGTGTGCGACTATCCGGCAAGAGGAGCAGAATCCTGCACCGAACGTGAAACGTTGGCCTTTGTGGTTCCCACCACAAACCAGGCCACCGCCATTCCCTTGTCGTAGTCGCTATTTACTGTGGTTCCCACCACAAACCAGGGCCAACGCCTCTCCCTCTGCTGTAGTCACTCTTGACTACAGCTTGCCCAATGTGAAGTTCTATTTGTACGTGCACATACGAACATCGGCGGGCAGCACGTTGTCAAGCGAAAGAAGAAGGAGAGGTGCGATTAAGAAAGACGCCGCTACAAAAGGGACCAGATCATACGTACAGATACAACACCTTTCGCGTGACGCCACTGACTTCCTAAACCCGAGAGCGAAAAATAAGCAGCCATGGACGAGAATCATCGCCATAGACACTAGCAGAAGACCCGCAAACAGGATGTAAAAAAAAACGTAAACGTGAACATGTTCAGCAGAACCGCAACAAAGTTACACGTGGTATCCATATCAACCCTAAAGAAGCGACTAGACGAAAATGTAACTAGCTGTTTCGTACAGCTATTACCAAAGTGCTGATGTATGCAACAGATGAGAAAACAGGATGGAGACGAACGCAACAAGAGAAATGCAAACTTTATCTTCTATCAGGACAAATAAAGAGTGGGAAGAAAAGCCGCTGAAGCTCCCAGGCAGTTACACGCATAATATCTGCATAAGTTCAACTGCTTCCAGAATGCATAGCAGAGCCGTCGTTGCGCTTAGTTTAATATACGACAGCACAGTGAAAAATATGCCCAGACTGGCGTAGTTCACAAAGCTCATATAGTGACGCACGCAAGTGGGCCCTAAGGCTACCAAACTTTCTGGCGATAAGAAACCGAATTCTAAACTACGAACTAGAATAAGGTCCATAAACAGACGCGCCATGCAAGAGAAAGCGGCGAGCATGCCTGGGAATGATACAGACATAACTAGCCACGTATTACGGTCACGATAATGAAGACACCTCAATATAAGTCACACCTTGCACAAGAGGACATAAGAACTCAAGGATACGTTACCGTGCAGGAATATACAACTGAAAAAAAAGCTAAGGACAGGCGCACACGCTTGGGCACTTTAAAACAAAACGGAGAACAATCGAACATCGTACACCGTGGGACACGGACTGCAAGAGCCTATACAGTTAAAGCAACACAGAGTATATAGAACAAAAGTAAATCGGACAGACAGAGGAATCAGGCACAGGTACAATTGCAGAAGTGGCGGTTGGGTCAAGTCAGATATGCTATGAAGGAATGCGAAAAGCAGTCCCACGGACGTTAAATCTTGGCTGAGAGTCAACCCAGAAAGTATTTTTGGTCAGATATGCTACACACTAGGTACTGCGAGGGACATAAACCCGAGGATCCATAGTTTCACTGTGTGAAGTGTGGCATAGAAACGGAAATGGCAGAGCATGTGGTTCTGAAAGGCAACACCGCAAATTGCAGCAAGGTCTGCCAGGTCTCGGCTCGCTTTCGCTGTTAGAAAAACACAGCTTAGGACGTCTGAGGAATCTATTTGATACCCCGGGCGATCGTTTTATACAATATCTTTAGCTATTTAAGAACCAAGCCGGAGAGCAGTAAGTGAGCTTGGAAAGACCTGCTATATATATATATACGGCGTATATTTCTGTTTTTTCTTAACCCTGTTATTGCTGCTCAGGTATGTATATATATATATATATATATATATATATATATATATATATATATAAATATGAGAAAATGTTTAAATTTAATTAACATATAATTGACGTGCTCACTCGAATTACGCAGACGATGCATCACGGATCACGACTCGCACACGGAGGGAACGGCGGAGATCTGCTTGGGCTGCACAGCTTCAGTGGCCTCGGTGGAAGCTATTCAGTTGCCGGATATGGAGGTCCGCATGGTGGCCACTTCATGAGCCATCACGGCATGCCCCTCTCGTTTGTCGGTCCGCATCACCATGGCAGCGCCAGTGGTCTCCAGTTTCTGGCTGACTACGGCCTACCTGAACGGTCCAAACTCTACGGAGGATACGTGGGCGGCTTTGGCGGCTACGCGAAAGGCGCACTCGAGAGCATCCAGCATCTGAACCAGGGCCCAATGAGGGTGAGTAGAGAGGTCTCTAACGGTCGATTGGTCGGTCGTTCGGCCGACGATTGAGTTGACGGTGAAGCGAGAGACGGTGGCTTTGCTCGTGTACCGGGCAGTGAAGGACGGTTGAGGGGTTATGTCATTGTGTTACTCTTGGGCTTATCGTTGTTGCTTACCCGCTAAAAATCAGTATCACTATCATTGCCGCCCCTATCACAATAGTGTTGTAATTTTTGTTTCTTGGGTTCCCTCGCCCGTCTCTGTCTATATATATACATGTGTGTATGTATATATATATATATATATATATACATATTTATACATATACTCGTATGTGTCATCGCAAGGAATAAACAAGTATTTTGCTCGATCTACTTTCTATCGCAAATGCCCCGATGGCAGATAACAGAGCCGCACCTTCTGTACCACACATATGCTTGCATAGTTGTGCGTACAAGCAATAATGATATGCTTGTATATGTAATTTTTATAGAGGAAATTTGTGTTTCGGCATTACGATCCCATGCGTGAATCAATGCTCACGTAGGCATCCATACGCGTGCTGGTGTATGTACATGTCCTTATCTATACATCGACCATCCTGTCTAACTTGCCGGGATTATGCTTGTAAAAGCTTGTCCTTTTTCTCTCTCTCTCTATATATATATATATATATATATATATATATATATATATATATATATATTCATATATATGATGCATTACCTTTATACACTTGGCATTATCGTTCCACCCTAGCATTTTTAATGGTTGGTGGGCGTCCGCTACGTGCGATTTGCTTGATTGTAATGCTATGTTTCAATCATACATGCTAGTATAGATCAGACTTTTTTTGCAGGATTAGTGATAGGAAAGCAGAAATGGCAGAGTTTCAAAAGTCAGACATCGCAAAGCAGTCAGGTATCGCAAAAAATGGTGTGCCAAACTGTTACTGCACTTAGAAGGTGAATAACAGCCGATATATGTAGTTAGGGTGCGTTTGTGCATTGTGCGGCAGTTAGGGCAGATAGGGCCATCATAAGCCGACCTTTGCATTGGCGATCGGATATAAGCCACGAACGAAGAGCGCTTTATCGCAGGTACTTGTGAACGTTTCAACTACGTAACGAGCTTTCAGCCACGTATTTGTAACCGCATTTGGTTCCGTCGCATAGGAACGTGGTGTCAATAAAATACCACACAGTTTCAAATCACATGAGAGAGAGTAGGAGAGAAATTTATTAAACGCACCTCGAAAAGGGGGAATATTTACGTCCAGATAGATTGTCGCAATTGCACGCTTGGTGGCTACTGCATGGTGCAAAAAGGCTGTTTACAAGAGTTTTATTTGCAGTGGCTTTTGCGTATAAATTTGCACCACTACGTGTTGGGAAAACGACCGTGTTAAAACAATATTGCAGTCTTTCCTCATTCTGACAGATTTTTTCAAACATTTTGGCATCGTTGTCTGCTAAAAGCTGTAAACATGCATCGCATTCGATCTGTTTAGGGACATTATTGCATTTGTATCCGGCGCGTTGTGAAAATCTGTTGTGTATTTTGGAGATAAGTTTCTTGTCTCTCGCCAGGCCTGTGTCCCAAACAGGGGACGTCATTGGTAACACATACTGTTTGTAGAAACTGATGTAGAGCCTAGCATCAGACAGTGCAAACGTCCGCATAATCTCCTGTTAACTTTCCTGGATGCGCGGGCGGCGCGTCATCAGTCTTGTCCCCTTTCTTATGCATCGGGCACACGATGGCACAGCGGAACAGATCAGGTACAGTTCCTTCTACGATGAAGACGTCACGGAGTAATTCAGCCTTCTCAGAGTTCTCAGTAGCGAACGATCCATCCTGTCTTTTGATTGCGCCACGACTGATTTCCATGCTGAGCTATGGAGTTTTTTTTCGAGGACCCTCTTACGATGCATAACTTTTTAAAGTACCTTCTCATTGGATGTAATAGTTGCTTCTACGTCTAAGGCCCCTAGACGATTAGTGAGACGTTTGATAACTAAGTTGAACCTGTGCGCTCCACCAACGGTTTTGTATGGCACAAACGAATCCTGCAGCGAAAAAATGTACTCGAAAAAATTATTATACATCTCGTTTGAGTCCGCGCAGGTAGAAAATAAAAAGTCCAAGTCGTTAGCGAGAAGGTTACAGACCGTCTCATTGTAGTCTCCGTTGGCATATGATTATGTTGTGATCACTGGCAATAGGA